>JAGKRY010000029.1:0-152362 GCA_020002325.1 Chrysosphaeria jannelii | reverse complement strand
AATACTACAACCAGCGCTTGGCGGCAAACTTCGGGAAAGTAGCCAAATTGGAGACATGCCTTGATGAGATTTGCCATGACCTGGTGAAAGGGAGCTCCCAATGACTTCAAGAACCCCACGGGGAGGCCATCGTCGCCAGGGGCCTTCCAAGAGGCCATAAGGAGTTCTTGATACATATAATAAAATTGATCAATGGCCAAGGCTTAACAATTTATTACAGGTATTGTATATGTGTGTAGCAACAATGGATAATACCATGTCTAGACAGTCCATACGCCAGTTTTATTGCATAACGGTGATATGGCCCTACTTCATAGCCAAGAGCTCGAAGTAATAGGATTTGAAGTATTTAAGAATGCATTTTGATAACTTTACCCAGGAAAAAGATCACCTATGACTTTACGCCTGGTTCTGCTGTAGCCGTCTTCGTGGGTTATGGTAAGCTGGTGGAGTAATACCGTAAGCTTACATAAAATACCCCAGATCCTGCAAGACAGGACCCACTTAGTGTCGTCATTGTTCTGCGGACTCTTTGCTTTTTCCTCCACAACCATGTCTTCTGAGCGAGTGAGCTACGTTGTCGAGAGTGACAATGCACATGGGCACCGCCTTGGCGTCAATGGACTTGCCTTTGACGAGGAGAAAAGCGTCCTGTGCGTCAAAACCGCCTTTCTCGGGATATGCAGCTAACCGGGCAGATATACCGGAGGCCGAGACGGTGCGATTTGCGCCTGGGACGTGGATGTTTCGGCGGGAACGACGTCGTTGCGCACGCAGTCGATGGCACACATGCTGTGGGTCAACGACATAGCACTGGTGAAGCAGAATTCGGCGTTGGTGTCGGCTTCAAGCGATTTGCTCGTGAAGATATGGCGTCCTGACACGCCGGAAGAAGACCCCCAGCTGCTCGGACAGCACTCGGACTATGCCAAGTGTGTGGCCTCTCCATCGCAGAGCAGCACGTGGGTGGCGACGGGCGGGCTGGACCGCAAGATCTATCTCTGGGACCTCCATGGCAAAGGCGAGCAGATGATGTTTGACGCCCGTGGCGAAGAGAATGCAGCCCGAGGATCCATCTACGCGCTTGTTGCGACGCCCACGGTGATAGCCAATGGCGGCCCCGAGTCGGTAGTGCGGCTGTGGGACCCCCGTGTGGGTGGCAAGAATATAAAGAAGTTTGTAGGCCACAAGGGCATGATCCGCGCCCTTTTGATCAGTGACGATGGCGAAACCATCATTTCTGGCAGTGCTGACGAAACCGTCAAGATCTGGAGCGTTACGGCCGGCCGTTGCATAGAAACGCTGACCATGCATCCAACAAGCATATGGTCTCTCTATAGCAGTGACGCCTCCTTGAACAGCTTCTACAGCGCAGACAGAGACGGCCACGTAATGACGACGGACGTCAAGACCCACAAGACGGCTATTATTGCCAAGGAGAACGAGGGCGTCATCAGGATCCTGGCGGAAAAAAACTCCCTGTGGACGGCTACAAAGCGTTCGTCCATTCACCGCTGGAAGGACATTTCCATTGAAGATGCCCCCGAAACAGCCATTTGTCCACAGGACACACCGTCGCAGGACCAGCCCGTGGAGACCATTCCAGGAAATGCAGGCCTGATCAGCTACCGGCTGCTACACAATCGACGCCATGTGGTGACAATTGACTCTGTGGGCGATGTGGCTCTGTGGGACATTGTATCATGCCGGAAGCTCAAGGACTACGGAAAACGGCAGCTGGACGAAGTAGAGGCAGAGCTGAATACGGTGGAGGCAGTGGAGCCATGGTGCACAATTGACCTGAGCTCGGCGTATCTTACAGTGTGCTTTGAATCGTATTGCTTTGAGGCAGAAATGTTTGCCGACCAGCTACCATGCAATGGCACGGCCGAAGAGGGCGAGAGGCGGGATGAGCGCATTAACATTGGCTCTCTAGTGCTTCAGAACCTCTTTCGCGGCCTCATAGAAGAAGAAGTCCGGAGGGATACGCGTCTTTTAGAGTCCCTCAACAATTCCCTTCTCGTAGACGACACCCCCATCGTCCTTAACGGCGACGTGTCAGAGGTGGATGACAAGAGTGGAATTCAAACGGTTCCTGTGCCGGAACCTACCGAGGCCAAGGAAAAAGAGGAGCGTGAGAAAAAGGAAAAAGAGGAAAAGGAGCAGAAAGAGCGAGAAGAGAGAGAAAAGGAAAAGAAAAAGGACGGAAGTCTCGGACGAAAGCTGCTTGGTTTCGGTAAGAAGAACCGGATGTCATCAGCAGAGCTGGCTATACGGGAAAGGGAAAAGGCCAAGGCTGAGGCCGAGGAGGCGAGCAAAAAGGAGGCGAAAAAGGAGCTCCCCGAGAGGTTTTTTGGTGATGTTGTCAAGACAATGGAGAGGACATACCGGGAGCAGGCTGAAGAAGCAGCAAAGTCCGGTGCGAGCACAAAGATTGGATCTAAGCTGAGGGTTGAGGGGATGCCGCATTTGCCCATTCCGCCACAAACTCGTGTCTTCTTCTCACAGGAAAAGACAGGAGGCATGATGGAGGTATACAGGAGCACAGTGGCACAAATGGCCCTACCACGAGAGGTAGACCGTATTGAAGAGTGCGGTCCTGCGTGGCTGGCGAATGCTCTTTTGCTGAATAAGAGACATGTCCGTCCTGACGGGGCTACAGGGCTTCGACGGAACCAGATCCAATTTCTAGTGAGGCCTCTAGGCAGTCTCCCCTTGTTTGAGGAGGAGAAGCTGGTGGCCAACCGAATGCTGCGTGTTCACAATGTGCAGAAGTTTTGTATGGAAAGGCTGGCTGTCCATCTGCAAAAGTCGGACTCTGAGGAGCCTTTAGTCGTGCCGAGTTTAGAAATCCACTGCAATGGCCAGCGTCTTGATCCACTGACGACGTTGGCTACGGTGAGGGCTCTTATATGGAAGAGCACTGGTGACCTGGTCCTGCATTACAAGTGTTGAATACCCATTTGCTTTTACGCGAGCGAAGCTTTAGGGCGGGGCGTATATTTATTAATTTTTATTTATTAATTCAGAGCATCATTCTATCATGGCTAGAGGTGAGCCTCTTACTAGTAGTTTTTCATGCTTACATAACACAAGCGTCCTTCACATCAAAGCATCACTTTCTTTTTCTCTGCCAATGAGCTCGCGGCCATGGTACTATGTGTTTGGGAGAGTGCAAAAAGCAAGGCCCTACGTCACCCAAGCCGTGCCGGTGCTTCATCGCATAGACCAGCCCATTTCCGTTGAGGAATTCCACGATGCACTCCGGGACGCAGCACCGCCTCGATTCCCTGACATCCCTAATGAAAGGAGCCCGTATCGCCGGAGAGTAGGCCTGGCCATTAGCGGGGGTGTTGACTCCATGGCACTGGCCTATTTGTGCTCAAAAGTAAAGGCATTGTATCCATCCACACGCATTAGTGATGTCCCCATTTATGACTTTTATGGCCTGATTGTGGACCATGGCCTGCGCGAGGGCAGCGATATTGAGGCCCAAAAGGTAGCCAAGATTCTGGAGAGCATGGGACATGGCTCACACGTGCTGAAACTGCGTTGGGACGCCGAAACAGGCGGTCTTGAGACGAATGCGAGACGGTTGCGCTATGAAATCATGGCCCGTCATCTTGCCAAGCTGCGTATTGTGTCCTTGCTGCTGGCCCACCATGAAGACGATCAGTATGAGACGATATTGGCCCGTCTTGTGTCTGGATACGGCTTGCATGGTGGCATTCGGGGCCTCCGAGGTATGCGCGCAGCCACAGACTTGCCCGAATGCCATGGGATTTATGGGGCACATCAGTCTGGATTCCATGATGATCTGCATGGCCGATGGCCCTACATCAAGCTAGGTCCGTCTCGGAAAGAGCGTCGTAGTATGCGGAATGCATTTGATACATCCTCCGGGGAGACAATAGGTGTGTCTGATTTAGACTGGACTGCCTACTTTGACAGCCATTCACCTAGTGTGCAACTATCAAAGCCTACCGCACCGTCACTGAGCCCCCTTTTGTGCGAAGACTTGGGCATTCTGGCCTATAGGCCCCTTCTTCCCTTTCCAAAGTCCCGTCTTCAGGCTACGTGCTTGGCCCATGGCATCCCCTGGTTTGAAGACGAAACCAACATGGACGCTAGTCTTACTCTGCGGAACACCATCCGGCGTCTTGTTCATGAGCACAAACTGCCAGATGCCTTGTCAAAGCCAGCCATTCTTTCTCTTTCAAAGGAGTGCAATGAAATAGTGGCCCAGCAAGAAGCAGAGGCTGATCGCTTCATCAAACGACACGGCGTCATAAAAGGCTTTACCACCAATTCCGGGACGGCCCTTGTCCAATTCCCACACATGCAAAAGAGGCCAAGGAGACGGCCCCATCAAAGGGGCTTTGCGGCCGAGTATAAACGGCGACGGAGCCATTGCCAAATCATAGCAGCTATAATTGTACGTAAAGTGCTGGCTTTTGTGACGCCAGAGGGCCATGTCACGCCAATCCCCAAGTTGCAGGCCGTTGTTGCAACCCTCTTCCCAGATCTTGGGCCGTCGACGACGGATACCACGAAAAAGGCATTTGTTATTTGTGGCGTACACTTTTCGCCCCAAGGCTCTTTGTGGTACCTATCACGCGCACCGCACATGTCTGCCCTTCGTATCCAGTCTCGGACCAAGGTAAAGGACGTATTGGAAACTGAGGGGCCCCGCCCCTTCTCCTTTGTGACGGCATATTCACCAACGCCCATTGCACATTTCGGGCCCTTATCTCTGCGCATGCGGTCAGGCCACCCAAAGAACTGGCCATGGTCGAATTGGTCATCCTGGGTTTTATATGATGGGCGGTTCTGGGTACGGCTCAAAACAAGACTTCCAGCAAATGTATACATGCGGCCTTTTGAAAAGGAGCACGCCACGGCATTTAGGGAGTCGCTGGCCAGTCCTTCTCTTCAAAAGCTGTATGAAGCTGCATTGAAGTCGTATGCACCAGGAAAGGTCCGGTATACGCTTCCCGCACTTTACGTTTCCGTTGATATTGACTGGGCCTTGAAAGGCGAGGCATATTGGCCCGAGGATCTGGGTGTGGACCTCAACAGTCGCTTTTTATGGGAAAGAGAGCTTCGGAAGGAGGAACGGACGCATTGGCAGAGTCCTTTATCGCCAAAGTGGCATTTAATGGCGTTGCCTACGATGGGGGTAGGTGTGCCCGGGTTTGAGCAGTGGGTAGAGTGTGAAGTTCGATACAAAAAGGTTCGCAAGGACATGTTACCAGATAGGTGATGAATTTACAATAGGATGATGAATGACCATAGCGTTCTACTGAAGAAAAAAGGCATGAAGAAGATGCCCCAACCTCTCTTGAAGATGACGATGGTATGTAAAGGGTCATTCGTGACATGGATAGCCCATTCCACGAGTAAAACAGGAAGCAATCCAATCAATAAAGGCGTCTTGTGGAATGAACATGGCGACAACATGTTTCAAAAAAAGCTTCCAGAAAGCCATTCCAACTCCGAGACCTTTTTTTTTATTTTCTAAAATTCTAATATATTTTGCTCGCAGAAAGAGCATGGACGTCTAGCATGCTGCATGCTGCGATGTGACTTGCATTTTTACCTTGGACCTTGTTGCCGCTTGTCTTCCCGCTCTTGAGGTTTCATTTTGTGGGGAAGAAAAAATGGGAAACGCTGCAAATCCGAAAAGAAGAGCCTCTTCGGGACGTACCGGAAACTTTCCTCTTTTATTTGCACACTGTACTGTAATGTATCCTCAGATATGCCTTGCACCGTCGTTTTGGTTTGTTTTAGAGCACCCGTTTTTTGGTCATCACGAGACGCGAAAACCTTTTTCTCACCTCGAACGCGGCTAGCCTCTTATGGCTAGTGGGGGCTTATTTGTGGTCCTCGTCGTCTACGTCATTCCCTTTGCTTCTCCGAGTTTTCGCCCTTTTTCTCCCCATTTGAATTTAAAAAATTAATATTACTTTGCACTCGATGGCATCATGACTCGTAGTAAAAGCCGCCATCAACGCATGGAATTCCCGTCTTTTGTACACCATAAAAAGTCTCGCTCTGCCACGTAGGCATAACCAACACTGAAACATGGTCTTCATGAATAGCTGCATTGTACAGATCTGTGGTTGGTTTCATTAGGTACCGTCTCATGTTTGTACTTTGGCTGCAGTCTGATGCGTAAATGGAAGAAACCGTCTAATCGCAATTTCAACATGGATGGGTCCGTAAAATGTGCCTAATCTCGGTAGCAATAGATCATTTTGATGGAAAATTAGAACGCAATCCATTTGAGAAATCATGCCTTGCCAATATGGCCACGTTGATAAGGTCTGAACGTCATTATTAAAACAAATTAAATGAAGGGAAATTGGCCATTGATTGTGCCCACCCAAGATTGAGTCGGTTCAACGTTGAGCAAATGCGGTGAGTTGTTTCACAAAAACTGAAGCACTTTTATGCACAAAACGGACGATGCCACATTTGTCTGGAGAAATGGTGGCCATTTTAGGTTTAGGTTAGGCCTGACGCAATGTGTCTTCAGTCTTCCTTTGATAAGTATTTTTTTTTGCTTTTTATTTTTTAGGTCTCAAAGACCATAGCCGCCCAATATCAATGCATGATGCAGCCAGCTCCCTCTCTAAAAGACTGTGATAAGGCACTGTTTATTTATTGTGGCTTCGCCTTGGGGTAACCTTTTGGAAACTTTTGAAAACCGTGCAAAGAAGAAAAAAACAAAAGTGATGAAATGAACGCGAAAAAGGGAAAAGGGAAAAGACCAAAGAGAAAAAATTCAACATCAGGAAAATGACTTCTACCACAAAATTGAAACCTGTCGATCAAATCACACAGGTCAAGGGACACTGCAACATTAGGGGCCGAAACAATGCACGAAAAGAAAAAAAAAGTCTGATGCCCTTGGCCCTCCTAACGCTTCCAACCTGCAGAGGCGCTTTGAAGAAGACTCCACAATCCTGAACCCAACCCAACTGTGATTCGCAAACTTTTACAAAGACCCACTCTTCGATCCACTCTGGAAGAGCCAAGTGTAAAAACGACAAAAAGACTGTCCTTTCTTCATGTCCTCATCGATTCTCCTCTTTGCTTCTTCAGCTTTTTCTTTTTTCTTTTCCTCCATAAAAACCTAGACTTTTATTTTTTTTTCTTCTTTATCCTTCATCTTCAATTCGTTCTTACCATCACGTCAATTACCTTGCCGCTTACTTTTTTTACCATATAATAATTCGTTACACCCGCTTTCCTCAGTCGCCCGTAACGTCTTTTATATTTTCATTTCAACATAATTCTCTTTTTTGACCATCTTGGAATTTCGCAACCATCAAGCTTTCTTTTTTAGCCATTACCTTATTTGATCATTGTCATCTTGGATAGCAATAATGTCTTATTACTATAATCAACAGACAAACGCTGGTTCTTCCCTGGCCGCTGCGTCACGATCAAGACGAACGCCCAGTATTTCTGCTTCACAGAATATGCAGAAGCAACAGCAACAGCAACAACAACGCCAGCTTCGCTCCATGCAAAGTATGAATGATGGCTTCATGTTACATGCTTTTCGAGCAAAATTCGAGGCATGCCGGTCCTTTGATCTCGAGGATGACATGGAGTTTTGTCCAGGCCTTTTAACAGAGAGTGATGTACGTATTCCGTCATTCCGTCGGGGCATCCTGATCCAATGCTAATCACATGTAGATGGCATACATTAGCGAATCGGAACACTCTTCGTTGGCAAGCGGATCCCCAAGCGGCTCTCCACCACAGTTATCTCAACTCCCAGTCTTTGCCTTTCATAGCTCGCCCTCCTTTACCATTCCAAACCTCCACCAAGTCCAGCAACATACCCTAAAGCTTCATCAGCCACACGTCCATCGCAGCCGTCTCAACCCGTCCCCTCATTCCTCTTCGGGCCATGGTTCTCCCCCTGATGGACGGATGCAAAGCCTTGCTCCTGCTTGGCAAATCTAGTCTTGCAGCTCTCCATTGTGGGCTGCATGATGAAAGTCCAGGGTAGGCTCTTGGTGTCTTTGGCTGGGCTGAAGAAGGGTAAAAATGAAAAGAAAAAAATCACACCAACACTCATAAAACCCTCGAAATTTGTTTTTTTTCCCTTTGTTCTTCTCGGCCATGATTTCGGAGTTTTTCATCGACTGGAGTTGTCTTCATACAGCAGCATTTTTTCTTTGGTTGGCGTTTTGCGTTTTTTACGACTTACGGATTTGATGTATCGAAAAAGAAAAAAGATGTAGATATTGGGCTTGGCCTCACATGGTTGCTTTTTCTAGGGGATGAGCGGGTGTTTTGGCATTTTTTTCATGGACATCGGGTATGGTGTTTTTGAGGTGCTCTTTGCATTCAGGTCTTGGTGAAACATTGGGTTTCTTTTGTATTTTTGGTTTCTCATTTTTTGCATCTATGGGTTTATTTAGTAGTACTCACCACAAGAAGTGCATTTCTTGTGGTGGTTTATTCTTCTTCATTGTATATCACTTTGAAAGACCCTCTTTTACCGTTCTTGATCTTCATTCGGATGAAAATTGGGTTAGGTTGGAGTTGGTTATATTAAGTTTACTATCCACATATGATTTCCAAAATTGAACACTTTCTAAGTTATCAATCTATAAAGTCTACAGAATGGAAAGGAATGCCTTTTGTCTTGTAAACTTCACAAGAAAGATCAGGACGCTTCCAGCGATGCAAAAGATGCCAGTAAAGAGAGACATAGCCAAGTAATGGCCAGTAGCGTCCACGAGTTTGCCACAGATGGGAGGGCTAATAAGGACGGCCGTGGAGGCGAGACCAACAGCCATACCGAGGTAGGTGCCCATATTGCGGGGGTCGCTAACGGTCGAGGCTATGGCGGCAACAGCTCCACTGATAATGGTGCCAGAAGTAAAGCCAAAAAAGATGGCATAGACAATGAGGCCTGCCTTGCTTACAGCGCTTGTCATGCAACAAGTAACAATGCCTGTTGCCATCCCACCAATGGAGAGCATATTAATGGTGCCTATCCGATCCGCCGCTATGCCTGGTAAAATCCTACCCAACGTAGACGCCCCATTGACAATGGACAGTAGATCGGCGGCAAAAGATGCATCGATGCCACGGCTGACGGCATAACTCGGCAAGTAGATAAGAATGCCAAACAGGGCAATGTACAGACAAAAGAGGCCCGCCACAATGAGCTGAAAGTCGTTTTGCCGAAACGCGCTCCAAATGAAAAAGTCGGTTCGCCTTGGGGGCAAGCGAGGGCGAATAGTGAAGCATGCAACGGCAAGGGCGCCAAGAATGATAAATCCCGTAATGCGGACAGCCCAGCCAAAGGAGATGGAGGATTGATTCAAAAGATGGCCGAGGAGAATGGGAAAGATAACGCCACCAATAGAAGAACCGGCCACAGAAAGACCAATGGCGGCGGCTCGACGCTTGTAAAAGTATTGGGAGATGGATGCCAACCCAGGGAATTGCAAGCCACCCGTAGCCATACCAAGAAGAAAACCCTGGGCTAACAGGAATTGATAGTATTCGCTAGCCAAGCTAGTCAACATGACGGCAAGGACGCAAGCAATGGCACATGGGATGAGCTGACGCGATCCATAGCGATCAAAGAGGGGCCCGGCTACGATGCCAGAAGCAAACTGCAAAAAGGCGGCTGAGCTGCCAATCCAAGAGGTAGCGTCAGGACTCGTGTTTTTCAATTGATGATCCGCATAGTATTGCTGGAAGACGCCGAAGGAATTGGAGAATCCGAGCGTGGCAAAGGAGACACAAGCCGCACCTAATGCAACGGACCAAGCCCGGAGTCCACCATCCGGGAACTCCATGGTAGGGTCAGGGGAGCCTTTTGCTTCACCCTTTTCTTGCTGTGCTTCGGACGACGACATTTTTTAAATTGTTTTTGGTGAAAACGTTCCATCCTAATGGATATTTGTTTATTTATATAGAGATAAAAAGCAGGTGTGGAATTATATTTTTCTGAAAAAAAATAAACAGTAGGGGGTAGTATATCCGAATCCGACTTAAACTTCGGCCATTGATTGTATGTATAGGAAGCTAAATGATTGTGCACTTTTCGTTCGGCCGAAGAAAAAAAAAAGTCGGAGAAAAGTGGCATCGTATTAGATGGACAATGGCAGCTTGAATTTTATAAATCCAAAGGGAAAAGAAAAGAAAAGAAAAGAAAAGAAAAGAGAAGAATATAAAAGAAGAGTAAAACCTCAGGATATGCATTCCAAATACTGACATAAAAGCCTGCTTTCATAGTCTTTGCAATTACCATCCACCGAATTCATGTCGCAGAAGCGATTGCGAATCATGACAGATAGAGTTGTACTGGCCCTTGTCGTCCCGCCCGTCAAGACTTCACCATTGACCTTTTTCAACACGCCATCGACTTTTACGAGGCAAGATCGGAGCGTTCGGACGGTATAGGTGCCTGGCCAAGATTTTGGGTATTGGACGTAGCAGTCACCATGCAGTGATACAATATGTATATTAGCCACTGTATCTGGCGACCATGCGCCATCAATGAGGGTAAAGAGCTTGCCTCGATCGGTGTATGTAAAGACGTCGGCATGTTGCATGGTGGGGAGTAGATGGAGGTAGATGTGGCCTGAGATTTGGCAGTCCAACTTGACATTTTTGGCATTCTCAAGACGGGCGCAAATGTGGCCACGACTCGATTCGAGGACAATATTTCCAGGGCGTCTTGCGCTGAAAACGATTCCCGCTTCGGCGTGGATCTTTAATAAAGACGCTTCGTGCAAAGGATGTCCTGCAATATATGCACTTTGGCATTCCATAGTGGTCGTCTCTGAGGCCGACCAGTGCCCATGGATACCACCGCCCTTGTCCTTTGATGTGCCCCCGGTGAAAGAAGCGCAGTTGAGCTTTTTGGAATGAAATTTTGGGATCCCATCAGCGTACATGCTGTAAATGGAGCCGTAGGAGACGATGAGCGATGATTCTTCCGAGGTGAATTCGGCGTCATTGATGAAAAGATTGAGTTGTGTTGCGTTCACGGCAAAGGTTTGAAAGGAAAATCCTGTAGGGATGAGAAGAGTGACGACCATGTGTATTTTTCCACGAAAGCCATCATTGTTGGTGCGAATTTCATAGACGCCGTTATCTGAAAAGTCAAAGGTAACACTTGCGCCCTCTGTCATTCCCCTGATATGAATCCTTGGCTCTGCTGCCGCTGTGGGCTGGACGGCTATGCATCCGGTAATTTCGCAGCTGCTATCCGGCTGAACCGTTACGACAAACTCCTTTTCCTCTCCAAGCAAAAGGGCTTCGTTGATCCTGGGGATTTCCTTGACAGTGGAAGGGTCAAACTCTTGACATCGTAGTGGGACAATTTCCAGCTGGCTGTCCAAGAGGTCAGAGAACTTCTTCACGCTCTTCGAATCCATCTCTATCATCACTATTCTATGGCTATGGTGAAATGGAGAGAAAAAAAGTGAGAAGGAGGGCACTGTGGCTTTTTTTTTTTTTTCGATCGATGAAGCTAATGTATTACGGCTGATGGAAGATGCTCATCTCATCCATCAAATGCGCTTAGGAGTCTCATCATGACCTTTATGTCGAATACTTTTTGTCCTTCTTACGAAGAATGACACCCCATCTTACATGCCACTACGAACTCTCATATCCATATCAGCATTTCTTTCCAAAAAGACTTGTTTATAGAAAATAATTTAGATTACCACTAGATAAGAGATGAATATAAAATTATAGGAATGGGTCAATTCAATGGATATGGCTTTTGAAAAAAAAGATTTACAAAATGGGGGCATCGGTTGAGCTACCGGCACCACCTGTCTGGACATTTTCAACTTGTGCTTGACGGGGTTCATTCGACCGTTTCTCGGTTATTCCAGAAGAAGATGAAGCGGCAGCTGTCGCTTCCACATCAGAGGAATCAAAGTGGCCTGCCTCCTCGCGAGCAGCCTTTCGGTACTGTACCTTGGTCTTCCAAGCAGGCGTGCCGAGATACTTAATACCATTGGGATCCTCAAACATGGCTGTCGTCTCCTCCAAAGTCTTACCGGCCGTCTCGGGGAAGAAGAAGAAGACGTGAATAGTCATGACAGCCAAAAAGACACCAAAGATAATGTACGTCTTCCACATGATGTTCTGAAAGGCAACGGGTGTGAAAAGTCCGAGAGCTGTGTTGAAGGCCCAGTTGCCAGACGTCGCCAAGGAGACACCAAGACCGCGGACCCGAAGCGGGAACAGCTCGGGTGGGTAGACCCATGAGACCGGGCCCCATGTCGGTGCATACGAGGCCACAAAAAGGTATGTGCTGGCAATCAGAGCCTTTCCAGCAGGACCCGACACGCGCATAGACTCGGCTGCAACACCATCAATGCCGCCAGGAACGACGACACCATAGTTCCCCATGAGGCCGGCATTGGCAAACATCCATGTCATCATGAGGACGCCACCGACAAGCATGGAGTTGCGGCGACCGAAGCGGTCGCCCCAAAGCAAGGCGGGAATAGTCATGACCACATTGATAATGTACTGGATCGATGAGGCTAGGAGATTGGCATCACCACTGTATCCGGTCATGGCGAATATGTAGCCAATGTAGTACATCATGACGTTCATGCCTGTCAGCTGTGACCAGGTCTGGGTGAAAAGACCAATTATGGTACGGTTGATCATGCGTGGCTTGAAGAGTTCGAAGTACGAAGCGTCCTTGTTGGCATGTTCAAACTCGACAGCCTCACGAATGCTCTGCAGCTCTCGTTGGACATAGACACTGCTGGGGTTCCCTTTGCCATGGACCAAAATTAGAATCTTTTCGCACTCTTTCCAACGGCCCTTCTTGGCAAGCCAGCGAGGCGATTCGGGAACAAACATCATACCAACAAACAAGATGATGGCGGGAATCATTTGAAGGCCCCAAGGGATACGGAAAGAAGCCGTGCCAGTGGCATGCTTCGGATTTCCACCGATAAAGGAGCAGCCGTAGGAGATGTAGAACATTATGAGAATACCCCAGGTGATGGCCCACTGCTGAAGACCAACAACACGACCACGAAGCGTAGGGCGGGACATTTCCGAAACAAAGACGGGGACCTGGGACGACTCAATGCCAACGGAAAGACCATTTATGACACGACCAACGACAAGCATGGCGAGATTATGCGATGCTGTAACAATAATACACCCAATAATCCTGTTACATTAATATTTCGAATACTATAAATGAGATGAAGACATACCAAATGATGCAGCCCGACATAATGGCCTTTTTGCGTCCAAGACGATCGGTGACAACACCAGCCACAAGGGCACCGAGCCAAGAGCCACCGGACATGGCGGCCGTGACACCACCTTGACGAAGGGAGGTCAATCCAGAACAAATTGGGCTGTTATTGTAGGGGGGACCTTCAGGCCCATCGTTGAAATAACATCGATATTGATTGGTGGGAATAATACCCGAAAGTGAAGCAATGTCGAAACCAAAAAGAGCACCACCAATAACGGCAATGGCAGCTATAAGGTAAATATTACCAATAACATACATTTTTTTTCAAAAAAAACATCAAATGGTGGGAAAAGAGCACGAAGAGGAAGAGGCCATCATGGGAGGGAATGAATTCATTTAAGATTCAAAAAGTGAGGGGTATTTATTCACCATCTCTTGTGCCCATGACATAGAAAAATTCTATGACTAAAGTTCTCGCCATGACCTCCATACCCAATGACATCCTTTCCATCAAAGATCATCCCCGCTTCGAGGTCATTTTCTTTTTTACGAGATCTTTTTTCTTCTATTGAGCTACTTTTTGGGATGTGGAGATCTCTAGCTTCTTTGGCTTTATACAGAAACTGGTAAGCTCCCATACCTAGCTATACCTTGTGATGTGTACCCCGCAGATGGTAGCGACTATGACTGTATCGATGGAGAGTGCTCTGAGGGAGCTACCATGAGCTTCGACCAATTAGAGGTCAAAATCTGAGAGGACCCACAAATCAAGGGATCTCCGCTAAAACGTACCCTCTGAGGTAATTGTAAAAATAACTTGTTGATGACTTGGGAAGTGATTGGAAGAAAGAAGAGATGAGAGAAAAGAGAAAAGCTATGGCAGATCATCACCAAATAAATTTACTCAAATTATATAATGGAATACCTTCAGAAGAACGAGTCTTGTAGACGGTGGGTCATAAGAACGATTGGGCTTTTGGACCCTTTCTGTGGCCATTTTGTAGATCAGTTGCTTCTTGGTTGAAAGCTTCATATCCATTCTTTCTTCTCTGCCTTTGTAGATGTGGAATGATACCATGCTGTTGATAAGAGAGACCGTGTACTTCCATGGCCACAAAGTGTGTCACGAGTGCCATCTGCCTCGGGTATTGCTCGCATACAAATTAAAAATGAACTGCAATGAAGGTGAAGATTGTAATTTAGAAATAGCTGTTTTTTTCCTAAATTATTCAGAAATTGCTGACAGGACGTCAAGGCTCAAGTCTTTGTAGAAAATGATCATCATGGTGACTTGGTCCACTTCGGCCGAAACATTTCTCCTCAGGCCAAAAAAAAATGCCGAAACGACAGATTTTGTACGTGCACAACGCCGAAAAAAGAAGAAAGTGTTAATGACAGATCCTGTCACATCTGCCGACTGCGAAAAGTAAAATGCGACCATAATCGGCCTTGCAGCGCCTGTGTGCGGTCCAACACGACGTGCACATATGAAACGCGTCAAAACCCGGCCGAGGCCGAACCTGAGGCTGAGCTAGAGGTCGAGGTCAATGTCGAGGTTGAGGTTGGGGCCGAGGCCGAGGCCGCAGACGAAGGCGATTTTGTATTGCCACTGTCTATAAAGCCCCCAGGGATACTGATGTACAAGGGCCTCTTGCTTGGAAAAAGCCATTTTTTCCATGGAGTCTTCCAGTTTCGGTCCCTCTTTACGGCTATGAAACCACACATCCAGCCTGGATCACAGACTAGTAAGAATATCCAAAAGGTAAGGCACTTGGGCCGTGTCATACATGCCCTGCAGACAGGCTCACTAGGGCCTATGCACGAAATGGAACCACCAGACCTTTTGTCCCGTGCTGTAGGGGATGCATTGGTGGCCGTATACATGGACACCTCCGAGGCAATGTACGGCGTTTTTGACAAGGACGCCTTTTCCATGGACTATGAAGCCATGTTCCTGAGGGGATACGCTTCTGTTCCCGTTGTATTGGTATGGGCCATTGGGTCCACAAGCCACAAAGACCATGTCCAGCTCCGGCCCATGGCCGTCCGATGGGTGCATTTTGCACAGTCACAGCTCTCCAGTGCAGAAGAAGAGCCCAGTTTGGCGACGCTGCAAAGCCACATGCTCTTGGTCCTCGCACGGATGGCGACGGGCATGGGTGCCGCCTCGGTATGGATACACATGGGCCGCGTGCTTACCCTCGCCAAAAGACTCGGCCTGCATTCCGAACACGCCATTGAAAATTTCTATCCCAACCAAAAGATGCACTGCCGACGCCTGTGGAACACCGTCCTTGAGCTCGCCATCATCACGAGCCTTGATGCAGGAACACCCCCTTGCATCCGCATCGAAGACTGGGACACACACCCCCCTGGTGAGGATGGGCCTGTGTATTCAGAGACGCTCGTGGCACGGGCCTTGCGTAGGACACTTCCTATCCGGCTGGCCATTTGTCACTTTCTCAACAGCGTCACATCCTCACAGAGCCTAGATGCGTTGCTCCACAGTGCTGACCAGGCGTACACCGACTTGTGCACGGAACTGTTTCCCCATGGAAGACACATTAGTGCGTATGTGCGTTCTTCGGCAGACTCTGTGCTCCGCAGGTGCCAGCTGAGCCTCCATTTGATGCGACCGGGCCATGGCAATGTCCTCCTCCCACTCGCTCTCAGCATATGGACATCCATGACAGCGTCCGCGTCGCCTCAGCTGTCCATGGCCGCCCAGTTTGGGCATGGGCCCTTGCACCAGCTCGCCACGCAGTCTAGTCTTGTGGCGGCGTCGTTGCTGCTGGAGGACAAGAAGAAGAACAAGGCAGAACTGGAATGTCTCTGTGCCTCGGCCGTGGCATGGCACTGGCAGAGACTAGAAGCCGGCGAGACCGACGGCAAGGCATTTCTCGTCTGGCGACTGCTACAGGCAGGCCCTACTAAAGACGCCCTGCTCGAAGAGGGTGGCAAGGCAGTGGTAGAGTGTGCTAGCGTCCTCCGAGACGTGGCCATGAAGGCCATGGTGGCTCTTGGACCGAGCCACCAGACGCCACAACTGCAGTCTCTCGCCAGACAGTGTGACGACGAGGAGTGTGTGTGTCCATTGCTCACAGAGATAGAGGGCCGGGGAGGGCCCGAGCTTGCATATGTAGATTTTGATGAGGAGGAATGGTTGAGTGTATCGAGTCTATGGTAGAGGTAGAAAAAACGATCAATTATACAACGGATGAGGCCCCCATGATGTTGACGACGCTCTGGTAGCTGCCGAGGAAAATGGCACCACCAATGCTGATCCACGTCACACGGGGCCCAATCCCGGAAAAGAAGACCTTGCTGCCACCCTCTTGCCAGAGGGAATGCACCATGGCCGTCCACGGCTGGCGCTCTCTGCTCAGCATAATTCGCGTCTTGAGCACATCCAGCGGTGTCGTCACGGCTGCAGCAAAGCCCCCGGCAAGACTGCCAAACAGGGCACTCTCCAGGGCAGCAGGGGCCCGGCCCGTCTGCCGAGACCGCCAGGACCGCATGGCCTCCCACAGGGGAAATTGCACCACGGTAAAGGGCACCTCGCGGAGGATGGTGGCCCCCCAACCCCGGTAGAGATTTCCAAAGACACGGGGACCACGCAGAATGGCAGCAAGGGCCTGGGCCGATGACGAGAACTGGCCGGCCTGGGCCCTTTGCTTGACTACTTCTGTTGGCACACGCACGGCACAGGCCGCAATCTCGCCCAGCGACGCCGACAGCATGTGAGCCGACGCAGACGTGCCCACCACGGCCTTGGTGCCCTCATACGTCACAAAAAAAAGAGCAGCACCCGGCGCAGAACCGACTACGGCACTTCCAACACCCCGATAGATGCCGGAGAAGCCTCCGCTGGCCCAGAAACCCGGCCCGGCCTGGAGCCTGGTTTTGAGCGTGTCTAGGGGGAAAAGGGAGAGGTCCACCGAGGTCCCGGCCACGGCACCGGCCAGCAGGGCGGTGGAATAGTCCATGGAAAAGAAGAGGCCCGTGGCATCGGCGAAAAAAAAGTACTGCCGACGACCCATAATTCTAGGACGTGCTATGGCATGGATTCGATTTTGCAAAAGTCCCTCTTTTTATCCTTTTTTATTTCGAATGGTGATGATGGATCTTCTCTTCTTTGTTCTTCTTCTTCCTATTCTTCTTCCTTGTGGCTGAAAATTAAAACCAGTAAAATTCATCCAATGCAGATGGTGTCCACACAGGCATCTCCATTGTCTGGCCATGAAAAGGCACATGGCACGCACAGTCCACGGCATCACACTGCTGCGACGCCTCCCACAGTCGGGCATTCCCAGCGCCCTTCATGGCCACAACTGTGGTGCATAGCGTCTTCTCCAGCATGGGAATGCACACCGCCATGGCCGCCTCCATGGGGGTTTTTGTAAGCAGTGCCCACAATAGATGGGCCTTGATATTGACACCCCCCATGTCCAAGGCCGACTGCGTCCAGCTAAAGGCCGTCTCTGCCACTGCCGGCGACGACGCTAGCATAACGGCTGTCTGGAGGGCCAGAAGCCGCAGCGGGCCCGGCCCGAGATGGGCCTGGCGTGCCACACGGGTCGAGCCGTTGCGTGCCAGCACCGTCCATACTTGCTCGGCCACCACGGTCGCCTTCCGTTGAGATACATCCACTGTGCGCCACGGCATGTGCAGGGCCAGCCGATACCGCTGCAAAAAGACGTCCATGGCCTCGCGCGTGTCGTGGCTGACGGCACGGCCCCAGCCCCAGAGCTGCGTGCACATGGCCTTGTAGGCCGTGTCCATTTGCTCGTCAAGAAGGAGGGCCTCGTCGTGGCTGGGCTCCGTGTTGAGATGCCGGCAAATGGCTATCCGCACGGACAGGCTCTGTCGCAGCAGAATGGCCAGGGACGACTGCGTCCACACAGACGACGGCTGCGGCATGCTGGCGGGGGACAGCTCTTCATCATTGTAATTTTCAGGAGGTAGAGTGTCAAAGTCGTCTATGGAAAGGATGGGCGCTACGCCGACGTCCATGCTGACCATAAGGTCGAGCTCCACCACCGTGTTCCAGAGACGCCGACGGAGTTCTATCGTGTGCGTGTCGGTTATGCCAAGATGCAGCGGGTCCCGGAAGAGACCCATCTGCACGGCCATCCGCACGGCCGTCCCCATACTCGGCTCCAGCCCGAGAAAGATTCGGCCCAGTACACTGAGCAAATGCATCTGCAGCCCATCAAGACCAAGATGTCCCTTGGCCGCCGTCCATGTCGATGCTGCTAGCGACGCCTCTGCCTGCCGCAGCCAATGCAGGCTCGCCATCATCTGCTCCGACGTCTCCACGGGCGCCATATCGGCCATGGCCACGGCCGAGCCCACCACAAGCACAAGAAGCAGCATCTCGTCCCTCGGAGGATCCGCCAGCTGCGTGGGGATGTGCAGAATACGCAACATGGCCTCGACGACATCCACATACACCGAGACAAACCGAGAGACATGTGCCTCGGAAATGCCCTGAAAAACAGTCGCCACCGTCTCATGCACACCGCTGCTCCGGGCTGCCTTGATAGCCTTGGCTAGGTGCCGCAGACGCTGCATCCTCTCGGACGACTTGAGCCGGGGCTCCTGCTCCTTCATCTTGCTACGATACGCCAAAAGACTGTGGCTCCAGTGGCTCTGGCCCACCAGCCGGCCTCGCGCCAATACCGCCCCCCTTCTCTCCACCCTGGCACGCTCCGCGACCATCTCATCCCCTCCCGCCCCCTGCTCTCCGTAGCTGCACACAACGTCGCCTCGCGCCCGCCGGCAATTGCTGCACGGCTGCCCTCGGTCACACCGCAACTTTCGCTGTCGACACAGCACGCACGATCTGCCATCAACACCCGCATCTCCAGGATCTCTTCTCTCCCTTCACCTACATCGTCGCCCGCTTCCTTCGCGCCATTTTCTTTTAGTCTTTTACACTTTTACACCTTTTTCACTCCTTTTCAATAGAAAACATGACATAATCAACTACTACTCTATGCAAATCCAAAATACTCATTGCCAGCAGTAATGGCCTTGAGCAACTGCGCCCTCAACACCTCGTACGAATCGTACTCGGGGATGTCCAGTTCTGCCTGTTAGCATAAAAGAATATGAGAATAAAAGAAAATAATAAAAAAAAACTCACGGTTGAAACACGTGTGTGACGACGGAAGCCGCGTCTTCTCGCCATAGTCCCGGTGGATATTGAACCGGCTCACGCCATTCATGCCCTGGAGGTCACGGAACCCGTTCAGCGGGACCTTGCTCGTCCCCGTCACAAACTGCAACAGCTTCGCCCGCTCCGGCTTGTCAAACGACCGCACGGCCCTCCAGAACCATCCCACCTGAGGCGCCTGCGCTGTGTAGTTTGTATACTCCGTATGTGCCCGCCAGTCATCCACATCAATGTCCGGCAGCCCCGAAATCAACAGCTCCAGCTCCTGCTCGCTAAAGATCCGCACCAGCTCCTCTGGGATAATCTCGTGGAATCCACCAACAAACGCATCCAGCTGCTCCTTCACCGACGTCAGCAGCTTGAAGTCTACCATCTTGTCCACATAGTCCTGCTTGTTTTCCTGGGTGACCGCCACATCACGGCCCCCTGGAATCAAATCCACCACCGTCGTCGTCCCAAACCCTGGCGCATCCACCGAAAACGTCTCCATCACCACATTCGTAATGTCATTTTCCAGCATCCACACCAGCGACCTGTAGTAGTCCAGATCAAACGACTCCACATCCTTCAGCCGTACCGGCTTGCCCAGGATCCGCTTGTACACGGCCCGGCTAAAGTACGACTCCAAGAGATGTCCGTCATACAGCGCCTTGCCAATGATCCTCCCAATAAACTTGAAGAACAGCAGATGCTCGTCGTTGACACTACTCAACGCGCTCGGATGGAACGTCGTTCGGTCCGACGACACGGGCGTAAACAGCGCATTGTTCGGGTCAAACATTTGTCTGCCCAAGGACTGGAACCACTCCCGCGTCAGACCGCTCGCATCCACGCCCTCCTCGCCATGGAACTTGATGTTCAGCTTGCCGTACTTGATCTCGTCGGCACTCTTAAAGTACAGCGACCGGAACGAGTCGTGGAAGATCTGGTCTCGACGCACCGACAGCTGCAGAGGCGGAGTCGACTGCCGCGCCGTTGTCCGCGCATGCAGGCTGCGCTGGAAGTAGTTTCGCTTGTTGTCAAAGTCGAGCACCCGCGGGTTCTTGACCAGCAACGCAAACGTCCCCGACATCAGCTTGGGATTGCTCCGCACGAGCGAGTTCAGCAGCTTGCGGTGTGTCTGCGTAAACGACACAAACAGCTCGTCTGTCGCCTCCTCCTTAAGCCGTCTCTTGCAGATAAGCATCAACGACTCAATCAACGGCAGCAGAATCGTCGCCACGTTCATCATCTGCTCCTGGAGAACCGACAGAATCGCGCTCAGACTCGTCCACATTTGCTGGAACACGGCATCGCCGTACAGCTGGTCCATGTCCTTGCTCTCGGCATTCAAATGGTCTAGCGCCGTCAACACACGCAGCAGCTTGTGCTGGTCCACCGGCACAAACCGAGATAACGCAAGCGCCTGCACGTTCGTCCCGTTCACGGCCATCTTGACCCGTGGCAAAAAGTCATTTAGGCTGCCGACAATCACCCCCGACAGGCTCTTTGCATGCTCCATCAGCTTCTGTGCAAATTGCACCCGCACGCTCGTCCCTAGATACGACAGGTTCTTGATCGTTGCGATTGTGCGCTGGAACGTCTTGGCACTACACTCACGAGCCACAAAAATCGACACAATCCGCACATACGCATCGTCTGCCGCCACGCTCGCCCGCATCGGCTCGTCCTTGCGCAGAGGCTGCGTCACCCGGAACATCAGCTCCGAGATCTGCTGCATCAACATCGGGCTGTCCATGACAACCGGCGACCCGAACAGCGATAGAATCGTCAGCAGCCCTGTCTCGTCTGCCGTCCCATCCTTTTTCTCCGTCTTGTCGCTGACAAAGAACAATGGCGGGATCGTGGCGTTGTCCGTCGCCAGATGCACAAGCAGGTCAATGCAGCTCTGGATCACAACCAGCGGCGATGGCAACGACAGGTCAATCGCAGGGATCATGAGCCGGTTCGACACCACAGGCGTCAACGGCGTCTGCGTCTTCTTCTTGCTCCGCTTGTGGTCCAGCCGCGAAAACGCCCTCTGCACAGCGTCGTTGCTCAGATTGCCATTGTGGATCAGCGAAATCGTCTCCAGAAGAAGTCGCACCACGTCCTGCCGAGTCTGTCGGTTCTGGCACGCATCGTGGAACACTGGGAACAGATCAACATTCAAACTCCCCTGCGACGCAAGCAATAGCCGAACCAGCGCTGTGATTGCCGACGTGTGAAGCATCTGCACAATCGGCCGCGACGCCGTCTCGCTGCCAGCAGTGGCCGCCGCATCTGTAGTGGCATTCGCTGGCGCATCTGTGGTCTGCGTCCTACTGCCACCGACAGGCGTCCCAGTGAATGCACTCATCAAGGCTGCCATAGACTGTGCTGCTGTGCCGCCGAGTATAGGCAGGCCCCCGGATACAGACGACTCACCCTGTGTCCCCTCCACAGCTCCTGTCGTCGTCGCCCCTTCGGCTGACGCCTCTGCCTCGTCGTTCTCCGGCGCCTCATCACGCCCTTCTCGCTCCCGCTCCTGCTGCTCAATATCCATTCGGATATCGTCTGGAAGGGCATCCAAAAACGCCGCATAGTCTGCGTCTGAAAGACGTGTCCGTTGCCGACGCTCCCGGTTCTGTGTCTCACGACGCATGGAGCGCACCTGCGTAAACACCTCCAACGCATCGTCCAGAGGAAGTGCTGCCAGATACTCAGGATCAATACCAAGAGCACGCAGACCCGCGCTGTCAATGTTCATCAGTCTTGTCCTGTCGTCCTGGTCGTCATCCTCCTCCTCCTCTTCCTCTGGAGGCTCATGCTGGTCTCGCATTCGCTGACGCTCCCGGCCCCGTTCGCGCTCCTGCTCCTCACGCTCACGCTCCCGTTCACGCTCCCGTTCACGCTCCCTTTCGCGCTCTCTTTCACGCTCTCGCTCTCGCTCAGCCTCGCGTTCGCGTTCAGCACGTGCCCGGTCCATGGCCTCCACGGCAAGACACCGAATAATCCGCATCGACATGCCTCGCATTTGCGCCGTCAATTGCGACCCAAACACAAGACGCGCTTCCTGATGCCACCGGTCAAGCGTATGCTGCGTCCGTGGTGCCGACGGCTGAGACATGGCAGCAATGACAGGACGGGCCTCACTCAGGGGATGGCCCCAAGCACTGTCACCATGGCCAGGAAGTGAAGACAGCAAGTCAGACAGCATATGGGCAGAGTTTCCGGACGCTAGCATCGCTGGAGGGAATCCTATCCGCATTGGAGTCAGTGTCGACAAGCCCGACATGCTGGGTAGAACAGGCAGACCGCCCATGCTCGCTGCCAAACTCGAGCCAGCGGCCACACCAAACGCAGGAATGCCCTGGATCGTGCCGAGATTGGTCATGCCCGAAAGATTCGCAATGCCCGGCATATTCGAGAACCCAACAATGCCGCTTTGGATGCGTGTTCGGCCTGCCAAAAATGGATGCGTACTGTCCTGACCCGCCATGGAGCTATAATCAGGCAGTCGGCGCGAAAGTACTCGTCGTAAATCATCAGTGATGCGAGGAAGGGCATGGATATGGCCCCCATGATGGTGGTGGTGATGATGGTGATGGCTGTGGTCGTGCACCTCGTCCTCTTCACCCTCATCCTCATCCAAAAACTCTTCGCCGATATTATCCAGTCGCTCAAAGTCGCCACGTTGGATATCGCGCAAAAGATCGTTGAGACCACCATTTGGCATCTGAATAGACAGTTGCTGGCGAAGACCGTCCGGCCCCGTTTGTTGCAGAACAATGTCATGGACGTGATCATCATCATCGTCGTCATCATTCTCATCGTCGTCATCGTCGCCTTCGTCCTCCCATTCTGGGTTGCCATCATCAGAAATGGCATCTTGCGAAATGGCATCATCCATGGGGCCGTCCATGTCCACAGACTCCATCTCACCATGCACCTCGAGCTGGTCAAGATCTTCTAGATCTTCCTCTTCCTCATCATCCATATGGTCGCTGTCTTCGTCATAATCGACAAAATCCTCGCCGTCCAGCTCCATTTCCATCTCGGCGACCTCTCCATCCATTTCATCTTCGCTGCTTTCCGGCTCTTCGCCATCCTCACTGCCGACGTCGTCGTACATGTCATCGTCATACACATAGTCATACATGTCGTCCTCATCGTCCTCTTCCTCCTCCTCTTCTTCCTCGTCCACTTCCATCATGCCCAGTGCAGAGTTGCGGTACAGGTCAGGGGTTTCTCGATGAGTCGTCTCTTCCTCGGCATTTGCAACTTCTGCTGGCACTGAGCCTTCATAGTCTGCCTTTGTGACTTTGACCAGGCCTTCCTTGCTCAGGTCAATGGCCGTCTCGGTCAGAGCCTTGATCAGCGATAAAACGCTTTTGGCCGCTTTCTTGGAGGGTCCACTCGCAGGATCGAGGTTGCGGAGAGAATGCGTAAGAATACCAACAAGCCCCCGGTCAAACATGTACCGTCTCATGGGCCCAATTTGTGGCTCGCGTCGCTTTTTTTCCACCATAAACTGCATCAAGTCAGACAAACTGTTGACCTGTTCAGCCGACCGCTCAATCGATGCCGTGCGGTACACTGAGAGAACCGCATCCAGCACAGGACGACGAACCATGGTTAGGTCCACCGAGAGGTCATCCTCATGAACAAGGGCAACAAGGATACGCCGGCTCGAGTCTGCCAAAACGGCCGCCTTCTTGCTCTGCAATGTTTCTTCGCCGTCGTGGGAAATGACCATGGAAATGAGCTGGGGAAGAATCGAGGGTGTGCATTGCACCAATGCCTTCTTGCAGCCAGTAAACGTACTCGTAAGTTCAAGCAGCGAGGAAAGTAAATATGTCTTGTACTGGAAGTTGGGGTTCTTTGACGGCACATAGACTTTGCTGTCCTTTTCCTCTGACACTGCATCGTCCTCGACGGCAGCCAGCTCCTGAACAAAAGCAGCTACCAATGACGTCATGTAGGGCACATCTTCGTCCACGGCATCTTCCTTCTCGATGGCGCCTGCTTTGAGCTCTAAGAATACATTGGTACGCGTACTCTCACCAGGCCATCGTGTTAACCGGAACTGTTCTGCTACCAAATCCATGAAGATCGTGCGGTCCCTGAAAAACAGAGGCGCCGCTCGTTCAAGATAGGGTTGCAGCTCAAGCTGGCTTCGTTGGCCAAAATACGACCGCATAGATCGACGCATTGTCGAGCGAATATACGCAGGGCTCTCGATGCAGTGACGGATCGTCATCATAATATGAGGAAACAAGCGGTCAGGATCATGGCCCTTCACCATCTTGATCAGCGCAGGGAATGTTTCGGCTATCCCCGCAACAGACTCTTGCCGACGGGACATCAGCTGCAAAACACGCACAAGCGAAAGAGCAACGCTATTGTCGACTCTGTCATCGCTAATCTTGGTGATTGTTGCATTCAAGAGGCGCTCCCGGTGTTCACTGCTGAGAATGGGCTCTCGCGTCTCAACAACAAGCTCGCCAATGTCCGTTGCATCTAGAGAAGGGAGCGTCCATTGGACCGTAGGCTCCTCCTCATCGCGGCTCAAAAATTGCTCAAAAAGCAAGAACACGTACGATGTCCAAACCGCATGACGATTGCCTTCAATGAACCACAGGAAAGAGTCCATGTGTTGCGATAAAACGTTTCGGACTGCTGGGAAGAACGTTGGCAGGGTGTGGAACAAGAGGCTCAGCAAATAGGTGTACGCAGCTACGGCCTTTTCCATCTTTTCCGTCCTCTCATCACCCCGCATCGAATAAAGTGCAGTCATAAGAGTTTCAGCAACATCCCGCTGGAACGCATCACTGGCCTCTCCTGGGCGCCGAAGAATGGATGCCATCAAGCGTGCCATGCTCGTCGCTGCCGTAGGCTGCTCCCGCAAAATTAACAACACACGCTCAATCATATCGTTGCACATTTCATCTTGAACATCCTGTAACATGGCAAAAGGCATCCCAAGCACTGGCGTCAGAGGGCCAACCTCCTTCACCTTGAGCTCTTTAATGGGCATGCGCTCGCGGATGGTTCCTAATTGCACGGCTTTGGCATATTCCACAGCATTTGTGACGTCGCCAATGGCTCTAAGGTAGCCTTCGCGGAGCAGATCGGGATCGATGTCATTGGAATCCAATGTCCCGATGCGAATGCGATACTGGGCAAACGACAGCGGGGTTACGCTTGGCTCTAGAATGTCGGTAACGCCGTCTTTCAAAAAAGCAATAATGGTATCTCGATCTTGGCTATGGCCTAGCAAAGAGCGCACTAGCTCCGCTAGAAGTGTGAGAAGTGGCGGGCTCAAGCTGTCGCTGCGTTCTTGCCAGAGCTTCCTTGTAATGGATATCAAATGGCTATACATCTGGGCGGCAATTTGAACATGCACTGACTTATCTATGCCTGTAGCGCCTGAAACCTTGAATGTAAACTGCGAAGAAGACTCTTGGATGTTACGAGCACTTCCCAAGAGGGTGTACAGTTTCAAAATAGGCTCCAGAACCTCTCTCTGAATGTTTTCACCATCCATGTACATTTGCTCGAGATACTCAATTCCACCGCGGTTCATAAACGGAACAAGAAGCGGTAGAATAATGTGGGAACTCGCTGTGCCATCGGATCGGTCACTCCGCCAGCTCATGTCAATGAGAATAGACTGCATGTCCTCGACAATCTTTTTCTTGGATTCAACAGAGCAGCTAGACTTGATCTGATCTATAATGACACCGACTATTGTATGTGCTACGACACTCTGCTGCCCACGAACATATGGATTTTTTTCGCGCCGACGAAGGAGACATCTACCAATGCTCTGAAGAACACCAATAGTGGCTTTGTCAATATGCCTAAAAATGGCAACCATAAGGGCCTTCTCTGGGCAGTCAAGAACCGTCGATAGCACTTTTTGTGCCTCCCTTGACAGCGTATACAGCTGACCTGCCTTTTGTGATATCTCATCAAGCTCAGCATACATTGTCATGGGAAACATGCCGACAGATTGTCTTCCCTGAGGCATGATAACTTGTATAATGTAAAGGAGATAACGTGCCTGCAAAAGATTCTGCATGTACTCTCTCATACCCGTCTTTTCGATATCCGTCATCTCCTTGATGTTGGACAGGTCGGGGCCCTTTTGCAGGGCCACCTTGAGAGAAGCGAGAGTGCGACGAACAAGAGGAGGGACACATATAAAGGGCGACTGCCCACAAACCTGGTCCATTACACTGAGGAGAGTCGGTAACATGGAGCTTGACACACTCACAGAGCCTTGAAAGTGTCTATCTGGGAAGTCGATAACACCAGGAGCCTCAACAATGTCTAGGAGAAGCTCAACGCCACCTTGCCGTGAAAAGAGCATGGAAATATTGTGGTTCGACAATGCAGTGCTAAGAAATGTCGCTACGGCAATAACGTATTCGAGGGAAGAATTAGCAATGTCACCATTTGGCTTGATGCTCCATTCAGGCGTGTTTCGAAGGAGGTAGCCGAGTCGGTTCAACATGTCGAGGATGCTAAGAGCTAGCTCGTTGCGAAGACTAGGATGATGCCGCGAAAGTTCATCATAACTACCACCAATCGCGGCAGCAATGTTTTGCTCACTATCGAGGACCTTGACATGTGTAGGGCTTTCAAAAACCTCAAGGAAGCGAGAAAGCAGGCCTGACCTTTCAATGATACGACGACCCGCATGATTTAGACAGAGAGGGTCTAGGATAGATGGGATATATGCCATGGCCTCTGACGTGGGAAGAATGCCCTTGGCAATTTCGCGTTTCTTGGAGAGCTCCTCCTGAGAGAGAATACGCGGTGGTAGCGGAGCATCCCGGTTGGAATGACGGTTGCCACCATGCTCGTCCTCCGAGTCATCCTCTTGTGTTTCCTCGTCGCTATTGTTGGAGTCAGAGTTTTCGTCATAGTGTACCATCTCGTCGAATCTCAAATTCATGGGCACGGCAGGCTCTGAGGCCTCCTGGGGAGCAGCGTTCTCTAAAGGCTGCTCAGGCTCTTCCTTCTCCTCGTCGACGATAAAGTCGCCACCAAGAGCCTCTACAAACTTTTGGATGGCACCGCCATCTAGCAAGGAAGAAAAGCTTGTGGGGTCGAGGTGAATGGTGTTGCCGAGGACTGTGGCAGCGCTGGTCCAGACAACAGAGCCAAAGATCTTTGGCTGCGATACGATGGTTGCAATCTGTTGAACGACCTGCAAAGACTCAGCAACGTTGCGGATTTGGCGCTCATTACCACTGCCAAACTGAGAGGCAGAGGCGATGACATGGTAGAGCAGCTTGAGAACCCACTTGAGCGTCTGTTGCTCATAGAAAGGAATGGTGTAGTCCACAACACTGCTGCGGAGGGACTCGTTGGTGCCCTTTCCATCGGCGGTGAGGCTGAGGGCTAGCTTCGTGGTGTCTTCGAGCAGCTTGGCAGACGCCTCAAGCCCCCCGGCACGAGCAAACGAGCCGAACCACGGGACAATTCCCATGAGAACCGAGTCGAGAGAGTTGGCAATGACGAGAAATGTCCGTGAGGCAACGGCAGAGCGTGCACGGAGAGCAGTGACGAGCACCTCCATGATGCTAGAGGCGACCATGTCAGGGATACGGCTGCTAATGCCAGGGTGCAGAGCCAGCAAGAAAACCTGGCGACGCCACTCGTCTCGGTACTCGGTGGCATCGTCCTCCTCAATGGAGCCATCTTTTGGGGCCTCGAGCTCCTGGGTGGCTTTGCGGAGAATGTACATCATCACGCCGTGGCCAACGCTTGCGTTCATGGCAGAGGCAACGTCGCCAACGCGGAGATCAAAACCAGCGAGAGACTCGAGCAGTTGCAGGGCAACCGTTTGTAGCCAGATGGGCATGGACTCGCCGCCGCTGGGCCGAAGCAGTTCCGACAGCTGGTAGACGAGCTGCATACGGCGCGGTTCCTTGTCGTCCTGTTCGAGGACGGTCTCAGTAAAGGTGGTCTCGTTGTGAATAAAGGCTAGGTTGGAAATGGCTAGCAGACGCACAGCTAAAGCCATCTGGCGTTCTTCGGCAGACCCGAGCATGGCCTTGGCAACACGCACGCGATGCAGGACGGCAAAGCGGGCGTTTGGGGGCATGTCACTAGGACACCGGGCCATGATATTGAGGACAGTTTGCTTACGAACATTGTGGTAAGGGATATTGATTGTGCGCTGGTGGATGCCGGGCTTGGGCTTAGTGGATTTTGGGGTTTTTTGCAGCTGGACCTGGGCGAGAGGGGTGTTGGACGTGGGTGCGCGCGCTGACTTTGGTGTTTTTGGCACGGGCTCTTCCTTTTCCTTGTCGTCCTCGTTTTCTTTTTCTTTTTCCTTTTCCTTTTCTTGCTCCTTGCCGTCTTCTTTTTCTTTTTCGGCATCGGCGACAGGATGATATACGTGGACAACGTCTCCCCAGGGCGTAGCATCAGGGCCTGAGCCATCGGCAGCGCCGCCTGTGGAAATTGCTACAAAGTCGTTGGTAAAGCGTCCAGTGGCACTGTCCTCCTTCATCTCACGCTCCTTTGCCTCACGCTCTTCACGGACCTCCCGTTCGCGTGTCTCCTTGTCCTTGCCCTTCTTGGGCGTCGTGGCGGAGAGATGCTTCAGGTTGGACTTGGGGAACGGCTGGCTGAGTTGCTGGACACGGTCGAGGCTGATGTCGTAGTGGTTCTGCAGCAGTGTGGCATGGACGGCCTTTGACGTCGAGTTTGTGCGCTTGTAGGAGGCATGGTAGCGCAGGGCCAGCTCTTGGCTCACCTGCAGTGTTGCTTTGATGATATCGAGACGGGCCGAGTTGAGGAGGCTGTTGAGATGGGCACTGCTGGCATAGATGCTGCGGTTTCCGCAATGCTGGAGGAGGATACGGGAGAAGTCGAGGACGGCCAGCAGCACAGAAGCGTCGTCGAGACTTGGATCTGCCTTTTCGTGGCCTTTTTCGCCATCCGTTTGCGACGATTCGGCAGTCTCCACCATGAAGCGTCCAAATTCACGCGACTGGGTGTTCTGCAGGTCGTACGTCGCCACAAACTGCTCCAGGATCTCGTCGAACCGGTTCAAAACAGGGATCCAATGGTACATATCGCCTCGTGGGAAGGGCCATCGCCGTGGAAAGGTGGCCAGTTTTGCCGTCAGCGACAGGAAAGGCGTGGCAGCGACCTCCTGCACAAACTGCACTACAAAGGGGGACTGTGTGTGAGCATTGCGGCGTCCAGGACAGCAGACATACCATAGAGTCCTTGTGCTTTGCTTGAAGCGTTTTTGTAATCTTCACCATTGTCTCAAATACAGTGAAGATGCGAACAAGAAAAAAGTATATCACGCTTTCGCGCTCGTTCTATTGCCAAGCACCATCCACGCCCTGCGTGTTGTTATCGTTTTGAGCGGCGGTGGTCTGCAGCGGCTGTTGGTACGTTGTTGTCTTGGGCAGGCTGTCGCACCTGGGCCGCGTGGAAGGTGCTGTCGCAAATTGTGGGGCTCAGACTTTTCAGATTATGTAAGCATCGCGCCTGCCAGCTGTGCTACCGGGGCTTTCCTGTTTTGCTCTCCTGGCGTGTTTTCATGTCCAGTTGAGTACAAAAGAGCCACTTGGGGGACGCTGCTACTGCACACAGCAGGGCCGTGGTGGTGCACAGCGAGACGCAGAGGGTACATCCAATGGTACCTAACGGTGTTATGTAACCACCAGACCCTGAGTCAGCGACACATTACTAGCACTAGTAGTCTAGTACAATGGCAGAACAGCAACGGGTGGCTGTATCGGCGCCGGGAAAAGTGCTCCTGGCCGGTGGCTATCTTGTTCTGGACCGTGTCCACACGGGCCTTGTGTTTGGCCTCAGTGCACGTATCCACATTATTGCTAAGAAAAACACGAGCACCCCGTATATTAAAGTGCAGAGTCCACAATTTATAGGGGCTACATGGCTCTATGAGTTTTCATTTGGCGAGCAGGACAGTGGCGTCCTGGTCAGAGACGTGGACGGAGCTGCCAGGAAGAACGCTTTTGTAGCCACAACGCTGTCGTATGCCCTGACGTTTATCCACTCCTGTTTGAAGGGAGAAACAGCTCTGGACGCCTGCGGTATTACTATTCTTGCGGATAACGACTACTACTCGCACACTGCTGCCAAGGACACTACGTTTGCCAACTTTCACGCCAAGCTAGAGGACGTCAGCAAGACGGGCCTCGGCTCTTCTGCCGCGCTTGTAACGTCTTTGACGGCTGCTGTGCTCTCCTGCTATCTCCCCACGTCCACGTTTGACCTCACCACGGAAAAGGGAAAGCAGATTCTCCATAACTTAGCACAGGCAGCCCACTGCGCAGCGCAGGGAAAGGTAGGGTCTGGGTTCGACGTGGCTGCAGCTGTCTATGGCTCCAGCACTTACCGTCGTTTCTCGCCCAGCCTCTTGGACAGCCTCAAGCTCGGCCAGGAAGGCTTTGCCAGGGCCCTCCAGGCTGTCGTGACGAGTGACTGGGACGCGGTCATTGACAAAAGCACCATTAACTTGCCCTCCGGCGTTGCCATTCGCATGTGTGATGTCGTTTGTGGGTCTGAAACAGTAGGCATGGTCAAAAAAGTGCTAGCCTGGCGCAGTGCCAACAAGGACGCAAGCAAGGCTCTGTGGACAGAGCTGCAGCAGCGTAATGAAGAGCTGGCTGTGTGTCTGCGTGATGGTGCTTTAGAGAAGCTTCCCGGACGGATTCAAGCTGTCCGCCAGCTTGTCCGGTCCATGGGCGAGGCCAGTGGTGTTCCTATCGAACCGCCAAGCCAGACCAAGCTTCTCGATGCCTTGACCAACGTAAAAGGCGTTTACGGGGGCGTTGTTCCAGGCGCTGGTGGCTTTGATGCTGTGGCTGTCGTGATTTCTGACGATGACGAGACAAAGGCTCTTTTGGAAGCGTTCCTGACACAATGGTCAGCGGAGAATGCTCCCGTAAAGATGCTGAATGTCAGGGGCGAGATGGAAGGGGCCCGGCAGGAAAAGGAAGCCCACTATGATTTGACAATATACGAGTAAGACCTCGTTTCAGTTATGACATCATCGCTAGTACCTCTGACGGTCACAATGAATCATCCTGACGAGAAAGGTACATTTGATGTATATAAAGCAATATAAGCTGCTTATCAATCGATAACAGTCGAGGGGCAATTTTTTCCAATATTTCTCATCGGCAGAGCATACGGCTATCTGCCCTATACCTATATAGAAGGAGCCAAAGAGTACACATAGGCCTCACACAAGATGAACATGGACTTGGATGACCATGTCCCCATGGGAAACGACCAGAAAACGGTCGCAACGTATGTTTTTGTCGCTCATTTCATCAGAAAAATACTCACAGTAGAATCCTCTGCTACAACTGTGGCGTCCCTATTGACGGGACCACGGCCACAGGGGCCATCTGCTACGATTGCATCAAGCTCACAACAGACATTACTTCAGGAATCCCTCGCGAGGCAATGATTCAGTACTGCAAGGACTGTGATCGTTGGCTCGTCCCGCCAAGCCAATGGATTGCAGCAGCCCCCGAATCCCGGGAGATGCTGGCCATGTGTCTCAAGCGGCTGCGTGGAATCGAACGTGTGCGTGTTGTCGATGCTTCGTTTCGCTGGACAGAACCCCATTCAAGACGGGTTTGTGTCAGCATTACCGTCCAAGACGCTGTTGCCGATGGTGTTCTGCTCAATCAGACGTTCCAGGTGGTGTACAAAGTCGGCACGCACCAGTGCCCCGATTGTGCCAAGTCGTACACGCACAATGTGTGGCGGGCAACCGTCCAGGTCCGCCAGAAAGTGCTGCACAAACGGACATTTCTCTTCCTTGAGCAGCTGATTCTCAAGCACAACGCCCATCGTGACACGCTCAACATCAAGGAGGCCAAGGAGGGCCTTGACTTCTTCTTTGCCCAGCGAAACCAGGCCACCAAGTTTGTCGATTTCCTCAAAAACAGCGTGCCCATACATTACAAACAGGCCGAAGAACTCATCTCAGAGGACATTCACAGCGGAACGAAATCAATGAAGTTTGCCTTTTCTGTTACAATTGTACCCATCTGTAAAGACGACCTTGTTGCCCTGCCTATTCCTATGGCCAAGAGCCTTGGAAACATCAGCCCCATCACATTATGCTACCGAATTGGTACGGGTGTCGGCCTGCTCGACCCTGCTACGCTGCAGGTCACAGAAGTGCCGGCCAACATTTACTGGCGAGAAAAGATCCCCTTCACGCCTCTGGCCGAAGCCAAGGACCTCACAGAATTTATTGTCCTGGAAATCGACCGCAATAACGTGCGAAACGGTCGATGGGTCTCTGCCGATGTCATTGTGGCCCGTGCTACCGATCTCTCCACCACATACCACACACGTACCCATCTTGGCGGTCTTTTGAACGCCGGTGACTCGGTCATGGGCTATCTCCTAACCGGTACCAACTTTAACAACCCCCAGTACGAGGCCATTGAGCAATCAAATACATATTCGTCCAGCATCATGGACGTCGTCCTCGTCAAGAAACACTACCCCAACAGACGCAAGAACCGCAAGCGTAACTGGAAACTGCGACGCATGGCCAAAGAGGAGGGCGAGCTTCTTCCCAAAAAGACTGACCAGGACCGTGCCGAAAACGAGTACGAGCAGTTCCTACAGGACGTTGAGGAGGACCAGGAGCTCCGTGCTGCTCTGGCCTTGTACAAGAACACAAACAAGAACAAGGTGCCAAGGCCCATGCAAGTCGACCCGGAAGATGTTGGTGAGGAAGACGCCGACATGGGCGATGACTATGATGAAGACGAGGAAGGTCCACGCGTCAATATGGACGAGCTTCTTGATGATCTCGAGGGTCTTGAGATTATTGAAGAAGAAGAACTATGAAATGCATTCTGATGGCATGGGCTGGGGCGTTTAAAAGTGCTAGGTATGGACATGTAGTTTTTATTATTATTTTTATAAATGTCTTTTTTTCGCCTAGAAGATTTTACTCAAAACCCGTTTCACGTTGTCTTCCGGCTCGGCAGCCTTCCTCGCCACCATTGTCTTTTGCTGTATCGATCTCGCCGTCTTTTTCGCCACAAAGGGGCTCTTTTTATCCGTCTTGGACGTCGCCTTGGCCTCCATACCATCTAGCATCTTGGCCGCCTCCACATTCTGCAGAAATGCCTTGTTCTCACGCGATGTCTGTTCCAACTCGGCACGCATACGGCTCGCCCGTTCAGCGTTTTCAGTTGTGATTTGCTCCGTCAAGTGATGCCATTTAAAGCCTCGGAGATAGACCATGCTCCAGATATCATCACGATAATAAGACCCCTTTTTCCCGCCAATCGGCCGTGCATTCAGCATCTCCACCGCCCGTTTGGCGTCGTTTTTGTTCACAAACTCGATCCAACCATCCACAAAGTTCCTCTTTTTATTGCCTCCCGAACGCACTCTTCGCGTATGCGAAAGTGGGTCTTCTGGCGACAAGAAAATGCGATTCAGTTTTCCATGTGGCGTCAACAAGCTCCGCAGCTTTGTTGGCTTCATGAACGGCGGGATTCGCGAGAGATATACCACGCCCGACTTCTTCACTGCCTTTTCTGATGCCACCAAGTTCTTTTTTGTCAATGGCTTTGATATCCCCGGCAAATCAACCTCATCCGACACTTTTTGCTTCTTCAAAATCTTCTCATCCTCATGGGCCACCTCCAATGACACTCTTCGGTCCTCCTCCTCCTCAGCGTCTTCGTCCCCCTCAGACACATCGTCGTCTTCGTCAACGTCTCTTTCTTCGTCTGAATCTTCTCTTTGTCGCTTTGTCCCTCCCTTCTTCAACTCTTCTTCAGACTCATAGTGCACATCTTCGTCGTCACTATCGCCCGCATCTAAGAATGCATTTCTCTTATCCGACATGGTTTCTTTTAACATGTAGCTTCACTTATTCTTTCAATCTTTTTTTTATTTTTGTGGTGCATCTGCCGGTCATTTTAGTTCAAAGTGCCACCGCCTTTCATTGTTTATTCACCGCTTGTACAAAATGCCGAGCAATTATTTTATTATGTAAGAAGTGCATCAATCAATGACGTCAATGCTTTTTTTTTTGGAAAATCACACTTGTCTCCCTATAAGTTTTGGGCACCTTTGGCTATAGTATGTAAATAGATCTTTTGGTGGTCCTTCCATGGTAGGAATAGGAATCACTTTGATATTCTTGGCAACGCTTTCATCCAAAGCCTCCACAATGGACGCAAAAATGACAAACTGACTGCGGTCAGAAGGATATGTAAAAGAAAGACCTTCGAGGTTTCGTAGTCCTCGTACAAGACTTGTAAGCGCCTCCAATTCAAAATCTTCACACAAGGCGACATGCAAAACTTCCATGGAAGGAATCTTTCCCACCATGGCCCAGAGACTACGATCTGTAGTGGGGGTTTCATGAAGAAGCAGCATTTTTAAATGTGGGAAAATGAGCCGTCCCGTAACGTCCCATGCAAATAACTCTTCCATAAATTCGTCTGTACACCCTTGGCAGCCGTTAACCATCAGTTCCTGTAAATAAGACAGCCTCCGTAGCGGCTTGGCGAGCTTCATCATATCCTCACAGTCATATCGTGATATGTCAAGGGTGCAGAGGTTTGGGCATCTTTGTACTAGATCAATGAGATTGTCAATAGATATCGTACTGTTACCAAGCATAATTTTTTGAAGCCGTGGACAGTTCTCAATGATGGCATCACAAAGGCCATCTATATATGGACAGTTACTTAAATCAATTCGGGAAAGCTTGTGATTGTTTTGAAGAATTGGTAGTATCCACCGTGGTGCATAGGACGTATTTCGAAGACTTAGTGCCTCCAAGTTGGAAACATGTCGTGTGCATTGCAAAAGAGTATGTGCTGTCTCCTCAAATTTGGAAAGGATGTGAAGCTCTCGAAGAAATGGGCCCATGGCATAAAGCTCAGCATGTCCTGCATCCTTACTCGGTAGGCTCTGTGCTCTTATCCTAGAAAAACACGCTTTCGAAACGGCCTTGTTTGTGTAGATGACACTTTGAACCACATCCATTGACCATTGCTTCATAAGCTGGTCAAGAACCAGTAAAGGCAGATCCCGCAATGAAAATTGCTTCAGCTGCTTCGGCTTAGGCTTGGGCTTCGTGAACAACCTACTAAAAAACATGGTGAATGACGAAAACATCATTTCACCTTGGAGCTCGTCTACAAAGAGCATTTCTACCGCAAGCGATGTAAAGGCTTCTCATCCAATGGTCCTTTTGTGCTGACGTGCATAATCTACATGACGATGTATAATCTTTACGGGCAAATATTCACCATTCAATCGCCCTTTGGGTAAGACGTCTTACACCGGTCGTTGGTATAGCTTATCACCCAGCTCAGTCACTTCTACTACGGATTTACGACAAATCTTATTCCTTTGAGGCGCATCGTGCAAGCAGTTTTCTTGAAATGAAAAATGCGCGGTTATGGTAAAAACTCTGTATATGTATAAAGGCGTCAAAAAATTCATATTTTTTTATAAGCTGGCACCCTACTTGGGACTGTTGAGTTCACCAGATGCCGAATCATTTGGCGACTCTTTGGGACGCTTCTTCATGTCAACAAGACCGTAATAAACAATTGAGGCTACACCTAAAATGGCAGAAAGAACGGTAAAAGCCATGGCCACTTCGCCACGAGCCGTCCATCCATCAGGAATATCCCCAGGCTGTGCATTTTGGCCCGTCAAGTCAAAGAAGTTCTTGTCATTCGCAGCAGCATTGCCAATAGTGGGCACAGAGGCAGCCTTGCAAGCATCATAATGGTCATCGGGGATGCTCACGCGTGAAGGGATCAATTCGGGTGCCTCGACAAAGGTCATAGCAAGACCAGATGCCATGTGCCAGTCAATATGACAATGGAAAGCCCAAACACCAGGGTTATCCGCAACAAACCGAAGAACGGTATAGCCTTGGGGCGGTAGGACGACGACATCGCGACGAATGGGAATGGCAGGGAAGTCGGTGTGGTTGGCTGGATCGAAGCCGACTGGGTCACCATCCAAAAATGAGTTGAATGTAGGGCCTAGAGGTGGCTGACGATCAATGATTTGAAAGTTGTGTCCATGCAAATGAAAAGGGTGAGAGCCGCCATCGCCATTGTTAAGCACAATTTCTACGACTTGGTTATGCTGGAGCACGATGGGATGCGTAAACTCGCCATAGACAATTTGGCTGGTGCGGTCATTACCAGCAGAAATGGCCGTGTAGAGAGAAGGCACCTTGGGCATCGTGTAGGAAATGTTATTAAACTCTGCATAGTTGAAGCCATTGTCAAGGTTCACCATGAATACAGTCACATTTACCTGGATATCAGGGTCAGGGAGAAGAGGCATGTGGTCAGAGGGGACCAAATTAAAGTCATCAAAGGGAACAAGATCATCGCTCGTAGCGACAGTCATGACAGCATGGTCCAATGGTGCCTTTTCGTCGAGGACAAGCCAGTGCGTGTTGTTCAGCTGGAGATCGCTAGGTACAGAGTCCATCAAGTCCTGGTCAGCAACCGTCACGACCTTGTAATTGGTGCTTGTGTCGTTGGACGTGGTAAAGAGGATAGAGTATCGCTGGGCCACATGGACATAGAGAGTATCGGCTTCCTGCGGCTCAGTGTACACGCCATCAGCCTCGACAATCTTGAAATTTTGGCCCTCAATGTAAAAGTACTGTGCAATGAAATTGGCAACGCTGATGATGCGGATGAGATAGGTCGTGTTGGGCTTGACATTAAACTTTTGGTTCAGGCCATCATTCAAGAGAAAGGAATTCGGGACTGGTTCAGCACCACTAGGATTATACAACGAGAGGAACTTCGGCTTAAGGTCCTTCATCAAGTCATGGTACCAGTCCCCCAGGGTCATGATGATTTCCTCATCGTATTGGCCGTGGAAGGGCTCATCTGCGTCATGGCTAATGAGGGCCTGGCGGTAGCCATCAGGATAGCATAAGTCTGTATGGCAATGGTACCAGTACGAGCCTCCCTGCGTGACTTGAAAGTCGTAGGTAAAGTTGCTTCCTGGAGCAATGGGGCATTGCGTGAACATGGACGCACCATCCATTTCATTTGTGCCATTTTGAAACATGCCATGCCAATGGATAGAAGTGCTCTTATCGCCTAGACCATTAAAAACATTCACTATAAGACGGTCTCCCTTGTCCACCTCAATGACGGGCAGAGGCCATTGCCCATTCACACCAATCACCTGACGCTCAGCGAGACCATCAGGATTGGCCGCAACCCAAGTGACATTAAAATCATGCGTGATTGTCTTAGCCACGGCTCCGGTGGCCAGAGCCAACAGGAGTGAAAACATGGAGGGAATATCGAGAGAAAGAGATCAAAGCAATCAATAGGAGAGGGGGGAGGGCAAGACGGAAATGAAAACATGTAATAAACTCTTTTCAGAGCATAGGTTCGATCAGATAAAAAAATCTGATTAGACGCAGATGAACTGATTTTCGCGAAACCGGAAGCGAACTCTAGGTACGTGCGGGAATACACCGCATCTGATAAAACAGAATGGACTTTTCTTGAGTTACATACGACCCACGTTTCGTCGACTTTGTACGTAACTACGAGGTCTTAAGAGCAACTTGCATAGCAAAATCTCGGCAGGACGTCGTGGGTTTTAATTTTTTTCAAGATTTTTAGAGGGGCCGATTACGTTTGCCCTTCTTGGCATCTGATAATTTGCTGCAACAGCTCCGATGCAGCTCGATTTTTCGGTGGGCGGTACGAAAATACTTTATTATCAATCAGTCATTCAAACGGCGGTTTTTGGGGTAGGTACGACACTACAGCTTTATCAATCAGTCTTTCCCCAACAGCTTTGGCCTTTTAGTGACCAACAAGGTCCACAAGCTCGAGGTGTGAGGCTTCTCGAGGGACCTTCATGTGATTTTTTTTCTTCCAATTGCAACCTACCTGCTTAATATAATGTGATACAAAGAATCACTCCAAAAGCACAGCATAGTGAATTCGCCGAGTGTGTTCACTGCAACGCAATCCTCCGGATGTGAATCAATCCGAGTCTGCCCACGCAAAGCCTCGGCCATTCCAAATTCATGCATACGACGCCTTGGAAGGAAAAACTCGCCACAATTCTCATTCATAGTCCGACGAAAAAGAAAACAAAAAGTCGAGACGTTGTGGGTGGGCTCCACTATAATTATCAGATCAATATTGCCCCATCTTTTTGCGTCTGAACATTTCGTAGAATTATGTTAGGGGAAGCCCAGTACGAATACTTTTTGCAATAAAAAATAAAAGAACTGATCATAAGTAAAAAAAACAACGCTGGAATGGAAAATCACAGAGAATGACGCAGTCTTCTGTTTATTTTTCCAATATTGCGGTTGCTTGAAGCTGCTTCACAACACATCTTGGCATTTGCAAATTTTTCAGCGTCAGAAGTTATCTGATTCGATTTGTGCAAACGATCTGTGGTGCGTGATTACTTCCGAGACTTTGCCGGTGGTACGTACCGAGTTATCAGATCCAACTTTTTGACTTTTTACTTATTTCGCAACGGCTGCCCTCTCTCTTCCTCTCTCTTCCTTGAGCATTCTCTCACACCTTTTCTTTTTTCCCCTCTTCCTGTGAATATGGCCAACGTATTTGCCGTTCAAATTTTCTTCATAGTCTTTCGAGAATGTCTCGAGGCAGGCATTGTCCTCTCTGTGTTGTCGTCTTTCCTTAAACAAGCTCTTGGAGGACCCAAGCAGGACCCCAAGCTATACAAAAAGATGATGAGACAAGTGTGGTTCGGTGCTGGTGCTGGCGTGCTCATCTGTCTAGTCATTGGTGGTACATTCATTGGCGTGTTTTACGGCCTGGGGAAGGATATCTGGTCAAATACAGAAGACTTGTGGGAGGGCATTTTCTATCTCATTGCCACCATTATCATGACCATCATGGGCCTTGCTCTACTCCGTATCAACAAAATGCGCGAAAAGTGGCGCGTCAAGATTGCACAGGCCCTGATTAGCCACCAGTCCATAAAGGAGGCCGGTGCTCTCCAATGGCTGCGAGAATGGAGCCGTCGTAACGTTATGTTCATCCTCCCTTTTGTTACGACACTCCGTGAGGGCGTTGAGGCCATTGTGTTTGTTGGTGGCGTGTCTCTCAGTCTTCCAGCCTCGGCCTTTCCACTTCCCGTCATCACTGGCATTCTGGCGGCAGCCATTCTCGGTTTCCTTCTGTACCGCGGTGGTAATTATATGACCATTCAAATCTTCCTCATTTTTAGCACGAGTATTCTATACCTGATTGCTGCCGGCATGTTTTCCAAGTCCATTTGGTTCCTGCAAAACTACATATATGTCCACAGGGTGGGTGCTGATGTTTCCGAGCAAGGCTCTGGCCCTGGATCGTATAACATTATGCAAACTGTGTGGCACATTAATTGCTGCAACCCCGAGATTGACAATGGCTGGGACGTCTTTAATGCCCTCTTTGGCTGGAACAACACGGGCACATACGGCTCTGTCATCTCCTACAACGCCTATTGGCTTGCCATTATTGCCACTGTCTTTTTCTTGCTTTACGAGGAGCGTACGGGCTACTTGCCTCTCGCGCGTCCAACGCTTCACTTCTTGGCCAAGGTCCCAGGCTTCAAGACCTGGGCACAGAAACGTATTGATGCCAAGAGCATTGATGTGGATGAGCTCGTGAACCGAGTGTATGCCGAAAACATGATTGGCAATCACAACGGAGGGCAACAAAAAGAAGAAAAAGTTTGATTTTTTTTAAAAGGGATACCATTTTGTAGTTTTTAAAGGCGTACCGTGGGGGCATAAATTTTAAAAGTCTTTTTCTTTCCATCAACATCATTCATCCACCTCTTCTTGTGTCTCTGGTGGTGGCACCATCCATGGGTTCCTACCATCGGATGGTGGTACGGATGTGCCAATGATATACTTGTTGGCCCATTTTTGTACGCTTTTTGCCCGCTGTAAAAGCTGCCATGCAGATTCATTCGTGCTCGAAGTTCTCTTCAAATCCTCGGACGTAAAAAGACCATTCCCCCGTCCATGAAGGACGTGCATCTTTGTCTGCTCCTTGCGAAGGGTCCCGCCAAAAACACGGTGCCCAAAGACATGGAGCGCCACATGCCGAAGAAGAATAACATCCCGAGGCGCTAGCATGGGCAGACGAGAGCCTAAACTTTCCTTTGACCTTGCCTTTTCATCAACCCACACGGTAATGCCAAAGCCTGACCGAGAGTCATCGCCCACAATCACCTCAATCAAGGTTGATGGTCTCCTGTTCAAGCCCGTAGGATGTACCACCCGAGCAGGGGCAATGGACACAATCGCCACCACCATGTGCACCGTGACTGTCTGGGGAGCAAGCCGGAGCAGCTCAGAAGCCTCGGGGATATCGGCAATCTGCGTCATGGGCTCCCATTTGGGGAGATGAGGAATGCAGAGAGGAGACAATGAAGCACTTTCAGAAGATGATGCGAAGCTTGTGGCAGCATACGAATTTATCTGGGGCCTCTTTTTCAATATCGAGAATCCCCGTGGATCCGGAGGTGACGATGGTAAGGCATCAAACACGGCCATGGAGTGCTGGGCAAAGGTCGCCGAGTCGCTACGCGAAGAACGGGCACTGTCATCTAGCCCGGATGGGACATGGACAGACATGGGATCTTCTGACGACGATGTACTGAAGGAATGCGACCATCCGGCGGGGCTGTAGATGGCTGGTGTAATAGAGACAAATTCTGCCCGGAATGATTTTGACGGCACAAGAATTTTATGCGCCACTTCACGCCATTGAGGCCCATCTTCTACTAGGTGTGTTGGGCGCCATGCGGACGGCTCTACCACATCGACAAGACGAGCATCCTCAAGCGACTTTGCTTCTGGAGCACCTGCAAAAACCGTAATCTCCTTCATCTGTCATTTATCAGAATGCAACGTTATGTGATATGTCGAAATTATTAATCAAATATGACGAAAACTAAAAAAGGCACTTTTCATTATAAAATTATTTAGAAAAAGCGGAAATTTGCACACTGAAAAAAATACGAAGCCACGCGTGTAATACCCGTCCATGGTCCATCCGGCAGATTTACGACGCATAGAGACAGCTCCGGCACATACACCTACATAGTAGTAATATATGGTAGAATAAAAAAAGTATTCTGGGTACCTGGGAAGAGGAAAATGTTACTAACTGTTGTGAATGAAGAGCCTCCTTATTTCTTGCATGTCTAGTTCTATCAAGACAGCGTCTACTTCCAAGACATTCTATACAGGGACTATATTTTAATAAAAGTAAACAGATCTGGAATGCAGGGCCGCCCCTTGAGAGGGATTTCCTATACAATGTTCGTATGCATCCCTGCGGAGCATCGTTATCAAATGTCATCAAGAGGTCTTGTTTTTCGGGGAACTTGACAAGAAACCGGAACGGCTCCCACCATCATCCTTGGTCTGGCACGGACGCGATTTTTTTTCATTTTTTTAAAAAAAAATTCTATGATTTGAGTTGATTGAGCGATCAACACGAAGTAAAAAGCTGAGCACTGACAGGTTGACACCGCCTTGACGATCATGATCCACCCATTCGCTGATCACGCCACAATACCCCACTTTTTAATGGCATGACCTAAGCTGAATGTTATGTAAGCAGTAGTATAACGCTTTGCATCCCAAATGGGGGTATCACTGTATCTGTGGGGGTATGCGAGTAGCGAATGAATGATAGAGCCCCCCTATACTTATTACTATACCTTATCATTCACCATGTCCGCTGAAGTAATTACGACGATTTCCCCCTGTACAAATGAGGCCATTGTCACCCGCAATGGCATTGCTGAATCAGAGATTGCCTTGCTTCCTGAGACGTCGTTGGCTGCCTTTCGTTCGTGGCGTTCAACGAAGCTTCAGGAGAGAAAGGAGATTGTCCGAAAGGCCCTCGATATACTCGCTGGCCGTACAGATGACCTAGCCCGTGAATTGACAGAGCAAATGGGCCGCCCTATTGCCTATACTGGAAAGGAAATCACCACGGCTATCAAACGGGCCGAGTTCTTTTTAAAGACCTGTGACGATGTTCTGGCTGATACTCCCGGTGAGCCTGAAAAGGGGTACCGCAGATATATCCAAAAATGCCCTGTGGGCCCTGTTCTCATCATTTTTGCCTGGAATTACCCGTATTTGATTCTCGTAAACACCCTCATTCCTGCTCTTTTGGCTGGAAACACTGTCATCCTGAAGCCCTCTCCACAAACACCCACCGTCGTTGAGCAGGTCGCCAAGGCCTTTGCAGAATCTGGTCTTCCCAACGGTGTTCTGCAGTACTTTCACAGTGGCTCTCCCAGCATTATTGAAAACATTGTGCGGAATCCCTCCATTGCAAATATTTGCTTTACTGGGTCCGTTGCAGGTGGCCTTGCTGTCCAAAAAGCTGCGTCTGATCGTATTGTCAATGTCGGGCTTGAGCTTGGCGGCAAGGACCCGGCGTATGTCCGTGAAGATGTAGACATCCCATGGGCAGCAGAAAACATTGTTGATGGCTGTGTCTTCAACTCGGGCCAAAGTTGCTGCTCCATTGAACGCGTCTACGTGCATGCATCGATTCACGATGCGTTTGTCGATGCTGTCAAGGAGGTCCTGAAGGGGTATCGTCTGGGGGATCCTATGGACGCCAAGACACATCTTGGTCCCGTCGTCTCAAAACGTGCAAGGGAAACGATCGAGGCTCATGTCAAGGATGCGATGGCCAAGGGGGCCAAGAATGAAACCCCAGAAAACGGATCCTTTGCCCATCCCCCAAACAATGGAAATTATGTAGCGCCTGTTGTATTGACTAATGTGACGCATGACATGATTGTCATGCGCGACGAAACTTTCGGCCCCGTTATCCCCATCCAAAAGGTGCAGGATGATGCCGAGGCTGTTGGTCTGATGAACGACTCGGAATTTGGCCTGACGGCAAGTGTTTGGACCAAAGACCAAGCGACGGGGGCTCAGCTTGTCGAGGAGATCGAGGCGGGCACGGTATTTATCAACCGATGCGACTTCCCAAGCCCGGTGAGTATTATTTTTTTGTCATTCTACGTGTGCTAACTGATGAGGACCTGGCTTGGATTGGCTGGAAGAACTCAGGTCGTGGCCAAACACTCAGCCGATTTGGCTTTGACCAATTCATCAAACTCAAGAGTTTTCATTTTGTGGATGCACCAAAATAAAATAAATGTAACCCAGTTTCAATCTCATGAGGTCACAGTGATGTTTCAGATGACATTTCCATTTTCTTTATTTTTTGATTCAAAATGGGGATAAGATGCGATATTATTAGGACAAGGTATGACTAGATGGAATGATGGCAGTCTCACCGTTGACAATTGACAACTTGGCAGAGTCAAATCAAGATTCCATTGTATGTAGTCTCCACTCAATGACATCAATTCTTTAACACTCCATTCTGAAACTCTTACATACGATCAAGGATAAAAAAACAAATCATGGTGGGTAAAGAACAAAAAAACAAGTGTGGAAAACAAAAATTGAGCGACAAATTTACCAATGGTTTCTCGGACCTTGTTGCCTGTCGATTCCAATGAGACTAGTAAATACGAGGAGAACCACGCGATTGCGACCAGTCTATTGGAACTCCTGAGAGCTGACTCAACAAGGCACTATCAGGACAAGGTTCAACGTCCAACGTTGAGGACGGAAAGAGCCCAAAAAGCTCTCTTTTACGATGACGGAATTGACTGAAAAGTGCCCCTGATCGAAAGTGAAAAGCTCCACAAAAACCCTGGCCTAACGTCACCTTGACGCTCCCCATAAGGTACACTAGGTACGTGCCAGCGCTAGTGAGCACAGCCTTGGAGAAGCTTGAAGAGGCATCAATTCGCGTCTAGCTGCATTGCCATTCTCTTGGAATCAACCACAACGGATCGCTCCTGCAGCTCAGCACTCGGGGCAGGCAGTTTCAAAATGTTGCACATTCGGTAACGAATATGTAGGTTTGCGTCTCAACAGTCTGCATCTACATGCTGCACTGTGATAAAAATAGAATAAAAAAACAGCTTGATGGAAGTGTACAATTGGAGATATGTAGCTCTCGTGTGATGAATGATTCCATACCTATCATCGTGCAATGCTATCATTCAATGCAATCTATTTGGATTGGGATTTGGATTAAGACACATGGCAATAGATTATGGACAATAATGCGCCTGTCAATGTATGATTGTAATTTCTTTTTAGCACGTATCGTCTGCTCTAATGGAAGCCATTCTGCGCTCTGATGAAACGATCAGCGCGAATAAAACATATGTATGTACATAAAAAAATAAGAAGAAGAAGAAGAAGAAAGAGGTGATGAGCGTCGTATCGGACACCTCGCCGCTTTTTTCTTAGTATAATGTACGAAAGGGGAGCGAAAAGGAAGCTCTATGACTGGCCAGGTACACGCGCATTCGGCTGTACTCTGTAATGTACCTCCCATGAAACGGAAATCTTCCGACCAAAAGGCTGTTTTTTACATGCAAAAAAAAAGAGGGCAGCAGCGTAACATGAAAATCATTTTTTGAGGAGAAAATGGTGGTTTGAAAATACAATTTTTTTTGGGGGTGCTCTGAACGTTTTACAAGTAGTAAATGGCTTCAATGCCAACTGTTTAAATAAGGAAAATAAAAAATGAAGAAAATCCAGGAGAAAAAAGAAAAAAAAAGAAACATGCGTCTCAAGTAATCATGGCGGCAAACTCAGTTAGTATCGCATCGAAGAATGAAGAGAGAGAGGAGAAAAAGAAAGCAATGATGTTCAATCGTGGAGACAAGGGTGCCTCGCGTTTGAACAACGATCCCAGGTGAGATTTGTAAATTGGGCTTAGCCATGTCTTCTTCCCTTTGTAAGTGGAACCATATAAGAAAAAGATGAGACCCTTTCTTCTTCGCTTTCTTTCTCACTTTCTTCACGACTTTCTTTATCTTTGTACGCGTCTAGCCCTCCACGGCATTTCCGAATCGGTCCATTACTTTATTTTCAGACGTATCACTGTTGTTCATTCAACCTCTCGTGTACTGTTTGTGTTTGTATTCGTGCATCTGCAGCTCGTATTTTCTTTCAGCACGCTCCATCCATTTTCCCTTGCCCCTGGATCACAACTGTACACCAAGACCCGTCATTGTCCATAAGTCATTTGCAATTGACTTAAAAATCACCATCTTCTCTCAAAAAATCACAAGATCTATCAAGATGCCTTCTGTATTCAACTTGCATTTCCGCAACCCTTTCCACCGCCGAAAGACCAAGCAGGTCGTTGTCATTGTATGTCTAAGAAAAATTCATCATTTTATTGTATAAATGGCTAACAATCTAGTCATCTCCCTTTGATTTCAAAAAGGAAACACTCGTGTTGCCAGGACTTTCTGAATCCGAACTCAACCTCCACCGACAACAAGCTCTCGCGAGTGTGCTCGGCGTGCCGCACATGGGTTATGAGCGACCATGCACCTCTCAGTCCTTCACATCCGATGCCGCTACGCTCGTGGGGCGCGATACTATTCACACAAAAGGCCAGACAGTGGTCCTCCAAAAACAACACTCCTCACAATCACTAGCACCAGTGTATCGTGTAGCATCAGGAAACCTAACACATGACTGCATGCCCATGCATGTGTCTGTGTCGAGTGGCCTGCGGCCCTCCAGTGCATCCACATCAAGGACATCTCTTCAATAATTTCAAATCTTTTTTTAATTCTTCTCTATTTTTATTTCGTTATGGGAGTGGATATTCGACATATCATGGGCGCTAAGGTACAGGGACAGGGACAACTTGACAGAAAAAAAGTTTGCATTGCATAAACTACATAAAAACCTTTTTGAAAAAAAGTTATTCAAATAATAATAAAAGTAACTTATTTTTTTCCTATTCATTGTTCAAAATGATGGCTTCGCTTATGCGAACCTTTAGGAAAACGTGGCGTGATCGCGTGGCGTTTTTTTTGGGGTGAGTTGGAAAAAGAGACAGGCACACCCTGTGAGAAAGTGGCGGAATTGCCCCCATTGTCGTGATCCATTGCTCAGAATTTAGCCTAACGATTCGATAGCGTCTCTGACGATTGTACGATTGTTCCTCAGCCTTCAAAATATCCTCTCCCTTTCGCACTGTTCTTCTCCCATCACACCCAACATGGTGTATTTTGCCTTTGGAAAAAACAAATCGACTTGGGCCGCTGGAAACGACTTTTTTGGAAAAAGGTAAAGAACCAGGTCTATCAACATATCAAGACCAAAAAGGTGACCCTAACGCTGACAAAAAAACAGTCTGAATTGTTCCGGAGATTTGTTACATCTTTTGGTGATACTTGAGAAAAGCCCTGGGGAGATTGAATGGATCACCACCAATCTGCATGGCAGTTATTGTATCCGTTTGAAAAACGGAAAGTGTATGTTCTTTTTCTTTTTCTTTCTTTTTTCTCTGTCGTTACCCGAGTTAATGAGCCTTAGTCTATTCCAACCGTCAGGATGTCCTCGCCGTCGTACGAAACCATGACTCGCCTCAGCAGCCTATAGACCAAGTTACCTTTGCCCCCTCGGGTGCTTTTTTTGTTCATTTTCGAAATGGAAACATTTTTCTTTCCCCCGGGGTGTTTCCTACAAAGTTTATAAGTTTGACGAGAGACCTTGTGGACTGGTCAGAGTACCGAAGAAATGAGTTGCAGCCCAGTTCTTTGCAATATGTTTTCTTCGGCAAAGGCCTTGACGGCGGCGTTTCCATCCTGATTCAAACGTCAAACAATGGTGTTCATTACGAAAATATAACACCTCTTTTGATAGACGACCTCGTACGTTTGAGTCAATCCCATCACGTTGCCATTGGCGTCCATACATCACTCTCACCCTATGATAAAGACCAGTTTTTTGTAGAGGCCTTTTCTGTAGTGCCTTTTCGGGCGGATGCTCCACTGGGCATTCGCTTTAATATTGAGATCGATGGACTGCCAGACGAGGAGCTCATGGCCATTGCAAACAATACACCTGTATCTGATACAGCTCCCTTGGTCTCAGCTCAACAAGCGGGCATTCCCGCCGATGTAGTGGCCTCGGCAGAGCAGGTGTGGAAAGCACTCACATCACCCTATGTAAATTATATCACTGGTGAAAAATTCATCCAGCTTTTCACTTCGGCAGGCTTCACTTTTGAAGAATTGTCACAAGTCTGGGACCAATCTGACTCTGATGGCAACAATGTACTCGACTATGCCGAATTTCAGCAGGCCTTTTATATTTTTGCCTTGAAAGAGGAGCAAAAGATGCACGAGCAGGGCGCGACTACAATACAACAAGCACCAGCCATCCCTCCCCTAGGGGGTACGGAACCACAGTCCCCACTACCATCGGCCTCTGCTAATCAAGATTTAGTGGCGAGCTTCTTCCAAGCCACCAATGCTATTAATGGGAATGCAGCAACACAAGAAGCCGCTCTCATGTCCCAACAGGGAACCCTCATCACTGGTGACCCCAAGCCGGGCCCGTTAGCATCAGGGAAGAAGCCAGAGGAACAGAGCGAGCTCCGACAAAGCCTTTTAGGGTCCATACTGACAGAATCACCAGACGTGAAATGGGACGATGTGGCTGGCTTGTCAGCAGCCAAAGGCGAGATTCAAGAGGCTGTTGTCTTCCCCCTTCGATTCCCCGAAATGTTCGAGGGCAAATCGATACGCCCTTCTAACTCGATTCTACTCTTTGGCCCACCAGGCACAGGAAAATCCCATCTCGCCCGGGCGTTGGCAACAGAGGTGGAGCATACATTCATCAGCATCAGTGCTGCCGATGTGACGTCAAAGTGGTTTGGTGAAAGTGAGGCTCTTGTGCGGGAGTTGTTCACGCTCGCCCGGGAGAAGAGTCCAAGCGTAATTTTCATTGATGAAATTGATGCTCTTTGCAGCTCTCGAGGCAGTAGTGACGACTCGACAACAAGCAGACTAAAGACTGAATTTCTCGTGCAGATGGATGGTGTTGGCAAAGGCAAAGAGAGCAATGTCATAATCATGGCAGCAACCAATCTTCCATGGTCCCTAGATTCGGCTATTCGACGCCGGTTTACCAAGCGAATACACATTTCTCTACCGGACGAAAAGTCTCGAGCAGAACTCATCAAAATTCATGGTGGAGAAGAATTTGCCGAGACCACAAGAGAGAATTGTGACCGTATTGCGAATCAGTTGGCCGGACGTACAGAGGGACTATCAGCAAGCGATCTTGCCAATGCTATTCGGGACGCTCTGGCGATGCCCATCAAGCGAGTACAGATATCACAGTACTTTAGGGAGGTCAATGGGTCTTTTACGCCATGTGGGCCAACAGATCCCGGGGCGAAAAAGATGACATGGCGTGATATTGGTCGCGGAAAGGCAAAGGCTCCGCCTTTATGTGTACAGGATTTTATAGATGTCTTGACAAGGGCAAAGTCGTCGGTGGATCGTGATCATGTGAAGAAATGTGAAGATTGGACCACTGATTATGGTCTTGAAGGGCAATAAACTGTTACAAATATGAAATTTGTTTTAAAAAGGCGCTTCTCCACATGAAAGCTGTTTTTTCTTAAATTTTCTACATAGTATGTAAGTAGTTGCCAGTTTTTTTCTTTTTTTAATTTACACTTCTCACCCCTAATCATCCCTATAAAAGGGCCTTTTTACGTCATAGGCGGTATTTCATTGAAAACGTGAGTGATATGAATGTCCAAAGATCAGGTTGAGCATCGGTAAATAATGCACGGGTAAAAGGAACGTGTATTCCTGGTTCCAAATAAAAAATAAAGGTGAGAAGAGCCATCGTTCGAGTCTGAATTGCTCTCCAAAAAAGAAGAGATAAAAAAATGGTCAAGCTCTTCACAGCTGTAGCCCTCTTTCTAGGTGCAGTGGATGCCACTACATCCTTCTGGTATGCCAATATGGACCACACTGGGAGTGCCCGTGACTATGCACCGGATCTTGGAGATGATTTTTCATACTCTGTCTATATGGTCGTGTCTCCCGGTGATGGTGGTGGTATTAAAGCAGCCATCAACTCTGATCCCTCTACTGGAAGTTCTCGCCATGGTGAATGGCTTGCCTCGCAGCCTCGTGTGGTCTATATCCCACCAGGGGTCTACGAGATTTCCGAGACTATCAATATGAACACAGATATCATCCTCATGGGGGATGCCACCAATGTAGGTTTTTTCTATTTTATTTAATTTATTCTTGCAAGTACTATATATTTTACTCCAATAGTAACATCTAGCCTGCTATTATTCAAGCTTCTAGTAATTTCAATGGTGATGTTCTCATCAACGGCCAGGACCCCTCTACTGGTGTTTCCGGTGAACTTTCCTTCACTGTGGGCCTAAAGAACATTATCCTTGATATCACTCTTATATCTGGTGGTGCGTATGCCTTCTTCTACCATTCATTTTTGCTCATGAAAAAGAAAACGAATTTTCTGCCTTGTACTGGGGCGTGGCACAGGCCTGTCAGTTACAGAATGTTAAGATTTCCATGGCCCTCTCTTTTGGAGGATCTGGTCACACGAGGATCCACCTTGGGCGTGGGTCTACGACGGCCTTGTCCGACGTCTTGATTGAGTTCGGTCAGAACGGTATCTGGCACGATGGTCATCAGCAGGCCCTGTACAAAAGCATTTCCTTTTCTAAAAATACCATTGGTATGCTTATTTCTGGTGGTGACACCATTAGCATCGTTAATCCCACATTTACTAGTGTTGGTACTGGTGTTTTGCACACGGGGGGAAGCCCATTTGTCGCCATTGTAGATGGTACTTCCATTAACTCGGGTGTCACATTCCAAACTAATGGCTTCCCTTCCATCCTCATTGACAATTTTGATAAAGATTCAGACAGTGCTATTGTTATTGGCCCCAGCGGAGACGTCATCTTGGGTACATCTTCCCACGTTGCTACATTTGGTTACGGTAACAAGGTGGGCGCAGACCCCACTTATGGCCCTCGATTCATGGACAAGGCCCGTCCAGCTAGCCTCGCACCCGGTGGCCGCTGGCCCGTCTTCCCCGCGCCCAACTATGCTTCAGCTACGGTCGATCAGTTTATCAATGTTAAAGACACCAGTCAAAATGGTGGCCATACCGTTCTTGATGATGAAACTGTTGACGAAGCCCCCGCCTTAAATGCTGTCCTTCAGTTTGCCGCAGACAATGGTAAAATTGCCTTTTTTCCTTTTGGTAAATATCGTGTGGACTCCACGCTCTTGATCCCGGTTGGTAGTCAAATTGTTGGCGAAGCCTGGGCCCGGCTCCTACTTTCAAGATCCCGCCCACCCAAAACCCGTTGTGTCTGTTGGTAATGATCGTGATATCGGCGTCATACATATCCAGGATATGCGCTTTACCATTTCAGAAGTGCTCCCTGGTGCCATTATCCTCTAGTTCAACACGGCCGGAGCCAATCCCGGAGATGTTGCCCTTTGGAACTCGCTTATCACCATTGGAGGCACGCTTGGTGCAAGTGCTTTGACAAGTGCTTGCACAAATGCGGCTGCCGAATGCCAGGCGGCCTTTCTCGGTATGCACTTTACGCCAAGATCATCTGTATACATCGAAAATGTCTGGAACTGGGTGGCGGATCACATTTCCGAGGGCTTTGATGGTGGTTCCAATATTGCGGCCAAGGGTGGTGCATTGATTGAATCCCAGAAGGCTATCTGGATCCATGGCCTGGGCTCTGAACATTTTTGGCTTTACCAGCTGAATATCCATAATTCTGATAATGTCTTGATTTCATTCATGCAGAGCGAGACGAACTACGACCAGGGAGACAACGCGCGGAAGATCGATCCAGCGCCATGGACGGCTGGCGTGGCGAATTGGGCTGACCCAGACTTCTCTTGGTGTGCTGGTGGGGATTCCCGTTGTCGAATGGGCTTTGCTAATTATGTCAACGGTAGATCTAATATATACACCTATGCCTCTGCCTCCTGGTCATTCTTTAGTGGCCCTGGTTTCCAGAGCTGCGCTGGTCCCTTCACCTGCCAAGACTATGTGCACTGGATTGCGTCGACGCCTAGCAACCTGAATGCTTTTGGCTTGTGCTCCAAGGACGCTTTTGCTACTCTTCGTCTCGGCAATGGCACAGTCGTGGAGACGCAAAAGGGCTTTACGGGCAGCTGGCCTGGAACTGGTGGCGATGTGGCCTGGTACACTTCGTAATGTAGGTAATTGTATGTAGGTAGGTAGCATGTATATAGAATGCATCAAGATACGCTATGAAAGGGAGTTACCGTAGTTTATAGACGCATGGTTTCAGAATCTTTGCCTCGAGAGCAGGGTCATCCATGGGATCCCTCGACTCTTCATCCAAAAACTTTGGTTTCTTGCCAGCACCTTTGCCACCATGCATTTCCTCCAGGGCTTGCATAACCTCGGGCTTTCCCACCAGGGCAGCGGCTGCCTTGACGAACCGCATACGCACAAACATTTTGTTGTTCATGTCCACAGCAGGAGGCCGTGCTGGGTCGCTTTCGTCTTCGTCCAGGACAAACCCACGCCGACGAAGGGCCCTGACAAATACAGACACATCTGTGGCACCGACACTACCGTCCTCTACGCCATCAATCTCTGCATTGGCGGCAGCTAGCATGTCCGGGTCGTCCTCGTCTTCCTTTTTGCCCTTATTCTTACGACGGAATCCAACGCTATGGGACACCACCCGGTTCTTTTCCCTTTCCTTTTGCTGCACACGCGCCTTCATTTCGGAGCTGCCAGCAAACCGGCTTTTGATTTCTGCCACCCAGAGCTCGCCCTTCCACCGAAGAATACGGTAGGCCTCTTCAATAAACGCCAGCCAATTGGTGCCCATGAGGGCAAGACAAAAAACAGCCACGTCAACACTGTCACTTTCTACAGGCAGAGAAGAGGCATCTGCTGCTGCTGTAATGCAGGGGTTAGCAGGGTCAGCATGCAAGTCGAAACTCAAGACCTCGATGCGGATCTTGTCCGCATCCGGCTGCAGACTCGCCGACAGACGGGCATCGCCACAGCCTATGTCGGCAAGACGACAGCGTCCACGTGTGCGAGGCAACGTGTCGGTGGGGTCTCGCTGGAAGATATGTCCACCGCCACGACGGCCACCACGGCCGCCCCGGCCGCCACGGACGCTCTTTTGCGAACGCAGGCCCTGGCCAGCACGACGACGGACCTCTTCAATATAACCATCAACGGGGTTCTCGGGCCAGACGGCTACTTGCTGGCGAAAACCCTCATGGTAGGCATGAAACATGTCTGGCGATTCTTCAAAAAGACGGAGGGCTTCCGTGGATGGGCTGGTGTACAGCGTCTCATTCAGGTGACGGAAACGAGCAGATACGAGCTTGGCATGCATGGATGCCTGGAGGGGAGTCAGTTTCGTCGTAGGCATGGCAATGGCGGCTGAAACGGGACCTTGAGCCTCCTTTGACTTTTCCACTGCCTTTTCCTTTTGCTTTTCCTTTTGGGAGTCTTTCTTGGCCACTTTTACTTCTTTTTTCAAAGCCTTTGGCTCGGGTAATTGGCTCTTTAGAGCATTCACTGCAGGTTTGGCCTTTTCTGTCGCCATCTTTTGTGGCTTGACAGCCTTTTCCGATGCTTTCTCCCTCACCTCTGTTGGTTTTTTTTCTTCTTTTGCTTCCGCTGTCTTCTTTTCGTTGACCTCATTGACCTCCTTTACCTTTTGGACCTTTCTCCCCTCTTTTTTATTGTCCTCTTTTGTCTTTTTGGTCTCTTCTTGACGCTTTTGTCCCTGCTTCTTCTCTTTTTTATCCTTCTTCTGCTTTTTTTCCTTTTTCTCCGGCTCTTTCCCTTCAATCACCTTCTCCCACATCTCGACAACATTTCCAGCTGTTACCTTAGGTCCATTTTCCTTTACCAAAGGCGTTGTCTCTGCTGTTTCTCGCTTCCTTTTCTTCGGAATGGGTGCATGCAAAGCCGTGGCATTAGCTCCTGTCCCTTTCGTTGAAGGCCCTGGAACGCCTTGTTTCTGTGGAACAGGTTTTCCACCATTTTCTGTCTTGATATTGGCTGGAAGGGACCAGCCCGGGACGGAAAACATTCTTTTTGTCTTTTTTTGTCGAATTTCTTGCAAATTAAATAAGGTTGACATGTACTTTTTTTTTGTTATCGATAAACGTATCTTATCTTCACACCCACAATTTCCATCTAGGCACATTTTTTTGAAGTGTTTAACGGGGGCTAATCTAGCCGTGTGCTTTTTGGCGCTTAATTTTAGTAAGAAGTGCGCGCTGGAATATAAACTACAATCTGATGAAGAGAAAATGTTCAAAATCGCATATGGCACCATACAAAAGTCGAATTAAAGATCTTTCGCGAGCTTGATTATATAAGGCTACCTTTTCCGCGGAAAATGTTAATAATCGCTCACGTGATGGCATTCATTTCGAACTTCATTGGATTTTACTCTTTTCACCACACAACATTACACAACATTCCTCATCATGTGCCAATTGCTATTTTGTTGTACAGTCTGATCTTGGTTCATTTCTAGCTCAGCGTACAGAGGGGCCATTGACGATGGGAGTAGAAAAAAAAAGCGTTGAGGCCTATCCTCACATTTAGGAAAATCTTGTCTTATAAAATACTTCGTAAAATATAATCTTCAGTAGGTAAATAAAAGGATCGGCTATTTTAGCGGGTCACTAGTATTAATATGTATATCCTAGGGTATATCCAGCACTTGTTGTATCTTTTAGAAGCTCTTTGGAGAGTGAGAGAGAGGAAGTGTCTCAGCTGGGGGGCTATAAATCGTGATGCATCGCCATAGGAATTTTTATTGTTTCAAACAGTAGATGCTGCGCAAGCGATGGCCTCTTATTGACCCCACAAACTCGGTCTGTCGCCGATACCGATACTGCAATCAATCGACCAGGGGTGTGGCCGTCCAGCTTTACCCTGGAATAAATTCGTATTTCTACAGATGGTACAGGAGACAAAAATGTAAAAGATTTTATTCTTCTTTCAAAGGGCCATGTATGTATTTTGTTGCACTGCATGCAAGAAGAGGAATGAGCCACGTTTTCCCCATCATTCATTCCTAGTCATAATAGAATGTTGTCCCTCATCACTAATCTCATGTCGCTCTCGAGGGGGAAGAGTGACGTCAAAAAAGAAAGCAGGAATACCCAAATTTCCGTCGATGCATGAAAGAATGCACATACTTTTGAAACGCTGAGAATACCCCCCAAGACAATAGACCTGGAAATGGAAAACGGTGCCATTTCAATGAAAATCAAAGGACGTGATAAAAAAAAGAAAGTCCGTTCATGCATTGTCTTGACAGCCGAAAGGAAAGGAAAAGCAAGAGAGAGAAAGTGAGAGAAAAAAAGAGGAGCGCATAGTAGATGCCTTGGAAACTTTTTTTTTGTCTTCTTTGCTCTTTTTTTTCGTGTACGACATCGCCTGCTGAAGACTCACAGCAGAATGGTTTTTTCATAAAAATTACACTATCCGCCATTGTTTTTTTTGTTCTGGCTGCTGCCATGGTCCCTTCTTTTACGGATAGATGCAGATACTCAATAAATACTATATAAAGACCATGTGGTCCTTTCAACCCCTTCTTATACACTCCTCCGTGCAACCAATCATTCTGACACTCTTCATATAAATGAGACTGCATCCATGTCGCCATCTCTGCCGTCTCTTCTTTCTTTTTCTCTTTTTTATCTTTTTTTTTTCTTTTCGCCCCCCTTTCCTCGCCTGTACAACTCACAAGTTGCCCATAACGCCACACAAGCACAAAGTTGTCTCAACTCATTCTTTCCCAAACCTCTTCCTCTTTTCCTTCTTACCCACCCTTTTCTCTTTTCCCCCATCTCTCATTTTCTCCCTCCTAGCGTTCCCATTCTGTCATCCTTTAATTTTTAATTTTTTTTATTTTTAGCTGCCCTGTGGACAATAAAAAACGAGAAAAAAAGAAAAAAAAAAGGAACAAAAAACATCCCCTCAAATAGCACAAATCCTGTACACAGACGACAGAGGTGCCAACATTATTGGCTCGCGGAATCCAAATAGGCGTACAGTCCCAAAAAGAGGGGAGGACAAAAGAGGCAGACGTCTCCTTTTCCATCTTGTTTCCTCCGCATGTACGCTCTGGTGAATATTTCCCCCTCCCTCGTTGTGAATTTTTATTGCTTTGGCCATTTCTATTCTACGTTCGATCAGACAATTTCCTATTCCCCCCTTTTATTTCTCTTCTAGCAGCAAGATCTCATATCCCCCCATCTTCGTGCTGAATCGTATTGAAAGAGGAGCCACATCATGGCAAGTATGATGATGCCGACGGGCAGGCTTGCAAATAGTGCTGCTGGGGGCTCTGAACCTCCTCATACCGGTAAAAAAGCAACGACAAAGAGGAGAACAAAGACTGGATGTTTTAGTATGTGAAAAAAAATCTTACATGTCTTGTGTGTTCCTCCATGGAAATACTAATCCCTCAAAAAACAGCCTGTCGACAACGGCGTATTAAATGTGATGAAGGAAAGCCAAGGTGCAACAACTGTATGAAGTCTAAGCGAATATGTGAGGGCTATAAGCGGACGATTTTCAAGGAGGACGCCAACACCTATTCTGTTCCTCCTCGTGTGCATAGCCAGCATGTACAGGCAAGTATGCCACCACACGGGCTCGGTCATCAGTTTATCGCACCCAGGCCACACCAAATGATGCCCGGCTATACGACGTTGCCCGATTGCGTAGCTCACCACTCATCGAATTATGGGACGATGCATATGCCACATGGACCTACCGACGTGGGGGCGTATCCGGCAGTTTACCATCACCATCATTTTGGTCAGCGCGTACCGCAACAGCCACTTCCATTCCTCGGAGCACAGACGATGCAGCCGCCACCACAGTCGATGCACCACGACATGCATCCACAAGCACAGCATATGGATGACGGCTCGGGCATCTTCTTGGATCCTACCTTTTCACAATGGCAACAGCCCCTACCAGAAGGGCTCCTCGGTGGCCTCGATGTGCCCATTGTGCCATCGCTGGAGACACAGGGCATCAGCGATCCACAGGTGAGTGGCTCCATGGACTGGCCCCTGGCATGCAGTGCGCCTCTCTACGAGTTTAGCTTCCAACAGCCATACAGCCAACAGACCTCATTTGCCGCGCATCCACCCAACAATTTCTCCACAGCTGGCCATGACACATATTGGTACTCTGACGACGATGCCTCCATGGTGGCGTCGGAGCTTGAGTTTGACTCGGACACATCCGACCAGCTCCATAATGACCAGGGCGTATTGGTGGCACAGCAAATCGGGCCTCGGCCGGTGGATACGTTTGGAACGCACCTTCGGCATTTCCGGCCCATGGGCGCACATGTGTTGTCTACATACTTTCCTTCGTCTATGAATTCGCCTCTGAATGATGGGCCAACAGCCCATGTGTTTTGGCACTTTGTCCATGTAACGGGACCTAGTATGTCCTTGTTTGAGCGAAGACCAGTCGATCCAGCTCCCATTTTCCAAGGCCGACCTGTTCCTCGAGCAAGACAGCATCTATGGACATGTACGTTTTATTTTGCTTCTTTTTTCTTCTTTTGTACTTATGGTAGACATTTTCCCTACAATTGCCTTGAACCACCCGGCCCTTTTGCAGGCTATGTTGGCTCTTGGCAGCCTTCAAATGGCCAAGCTTCAAGGGGTGCCCCATACGGCCTCCATGAAACACTACCATTTGAGTTTACGCCGGATTGCCCGAAATTACCAAAGCCCCTCTCGTAGAATCCAGCCCGCCACACTGGCAGCCACGCTGCTATTGGGTTTCTATGAAGTTTGGAACTCTGACCATGACAAATGGTGCAAGCATCTATGGGGTGCACGGGCCATCCTCAAGGAGCTCCCCATCAGCGACATGACGGCCCGTGTCATTCGATTGAAGCGAGAGGAGCGGATCCGATTGGCAAGCTTGAACATCCAGCCAGACCAGCCGGAATTCGAGCAATCCATAGTCGCCGAGCATGATATTGACCAAGTGAATAATGGATTGGTGAGCCAGCTCTCGGGCAAGCCGGTGGCCTATTTATTGGATGATCAACTTTCATGGTCCATCCCCGAGCACTATACGGAAAAGGACCTGGAGACGTATGAGATTATTGCCGACTTGAGCTGGTGGTACTGCAAGATGGATGTCTACCAGAGCATCCTCGGCGGCACACGATTATTGTATGTTCTAATGTCAATGCATAATGGATGTTTACTAACAGTGAGAATGGAATATGACCACTGGACAAAATGTGCACCAAGAGCCCCCATTGGGCAAATCGATGCCATGTATGCATTTTTCTATTCTCTTCTTTTCTATCAAGGTATTAATCAAGAAAGGTATGGCACATTCGATCACCTCGTCCTCTTGCTCGGCCGTCTTTGCCATTTCGCCAACCGGGACATGGCCCGCAAGAGAAAGGCCAAGAAGCCGGAGCAGGGGCAATCGCCACCAGCATTTGTCGGTATGATGCCAGCTACAGGCCAGTTCCCCGTGCCTGGGGGCCTCAGTCCACCACGCGAAACGACGCCACAAAGCGATGGCAATGAAGACGACGATTTCGAGCAGAATACGGCCAATGCCCTGTCTGAATGGGAGGCCATTCGCCAGGCCTTTGACCTCTTCCGCCAGCAATTAGGTGGTGATTTTGACGCCCTCGGACCCGAGTATGAGACACCACGGCCCTGTGCCTTTGGCACCGCCCTTCGGTATCGTTCATGGGGTGTCGCTGGTATATGGATGAATTATTACATGGGCCTCATTGTCCTCCACCGGTCCCATCCATCCATGCCGCCTGTCGCCATGGTCGCAGCCGGCATGGCGGCATCGCAGACGGAGCCCTATGCCAACGAGATTGGCCGCATCGTCTCGGGACTGACGACGGAGCAGCTGTCGACAACGACAGGCGTCAGCACCATCCTCGGCGGCGTCATCATCGAGTCGTGCTTCCCTCTCTTCATTGCCGGCGTCCAATACCAGGCCACTGAACAGCGGCACTGGACTGTGAAGCGGCTGCACAACGTGGCGAGGCTGACGGGGTGGCAGAGCGCCCGACAGATTGCCACGGGCTGTGAAACGGGCTGGCTCAAGGCCGCTAGTATGGGCAGGGGCCCACCCTACGAGTCGCCCATTGACTTGGCAGACGTGCCACCATCCATTTGGACACAGCCGCGTCTCATGCGGGACAGGATCCGGGACATGGGCGAGGTGGAGGACCGACTGGTGCTGTCTTCGTCCGAGCGGCCACAGTATGCCGTGGGCATTTTAAGTGTCGAGGACGAGCTGGAGAAACTTGTCCTCAGCGAGGAGTAATATGGGTTCTATTTTCTTCTTTATACATTTCCATCCATTGTACTTTTAGGCGGCATCGTTGACCCCCTCTGCGCTTCTTCTCCTTTTTCTCCTTTTTCTCTTTTTTCCCCGTCTTCATTTTGTTGTGCCTCTTTTTCTTCCTTTTGTTCATACCAGGACGGCCATGTGTAGCTAGCAAAGAAAAAAAAACAAACAGTAATCTCGCAGGATATGCATTACCACCATGTAAAGACTGGGTTTTTTGTCTTGACGGGCTCGAGTCGCTCCACAATCACACGCCTTCGGATATTATCCATGCCCTCCACAGCAGCGTAGCCCAAATCACCCTCGATTTCATCAGCACCAAAGCCATACGACGGGTACGAGTCGAGAGAGGACGAACGGTGGCGTAGGGGATGCCGTGCCGTCGCCAGTTGGTGGGCAATGGTGTTGCTGACACGCCTTGACGCAGGCGTCGCATAACTATAACGACGCTGGTGGTGCGGCCTCTCGGCAGGTAGTGATTGTGGCGACAGGTCACCGCCATGGGGCGTTTCTGGCGAGTCAGGACTGCCAAGACGCTCCTCTACAGACTCCGTTGCGAGACTGAATCGGCCGGGGTTGGGGAGGTCCATATCACGCGCTTTTTGGCTCGAAATGTCCATTTCGCCGTCCATGCCCATCTCGGCCTCGCTCTGTCGACGCAGCTCTGATGATGTGGCCTGCATGGGCACGGCGATGGGCACCTCCACAAGATCGTCCCAGATGCACACCTTGGCACGCCGTGTCAGCTCCAGGGGCCCATGATCGGCCGTCTTGAGGGTCTCCACGACATTCCAGGCCTGGCCCTTGATGACGGCCATTTGGCGTGCAAACATGCGTTCCTGGAAGTCGGGGTCCATTTTAAAGACACGCCGCAGGGCTTGCTGCGTCTGGGACCACCAGGCGGTCGACGTCAGCAGCGGCAGGAAGTGGTCGCGCGTCTTTTGCGAAAAGGGCCGGCCTATTAGGTCGACGGGGAGGAAGAGCCAGCCAAAGGGAAAGCTCCGCCAGGCATCGGGGTGCTTCCAGGGCCATGAAAGCGAGTTGTCAATGGCGCCAATGCTGATCTGGGGGCCCTTGGACGGCCCAGCACGGGCATCCATGGACGCCGGCACGCGGTAAGGGTGCACTGAGCGATTGGACGCGTCGTCGTCGGACAGACGGACGGGACGCGGTCCCTGTGGCTGGTCTTTTTGGACAGACAGATGCATGGGCTCGGAGGCAATGGACACGTTTTGCGAGTGCCAGTCCACCTTGATCATCCAGTTGTCCAGGCCACGGTCCGTGTTACGCATGATGTAATCGAGGATGACGAGCTTCTCGAGCTCCTCGCGGAATGACGTCTTGAGGTCTTCTGTCCATACAAACTGGTCAGGACCCGGCTCGACATCGTCCGCAAAGGGCTCCATCTGGGCCTCGAGGTCAGGATCGCCGTCAGACCGCCGTGGCCGACAGCTGTCGGTCCAGCGTTGGCGACGACGGTCAGACGTGCGGTAGCCCGAGAGGTACTGGTCTGGCCATGGGTTTTCACGTAGAAAGACATTGGCGTCCTTGAAGCCGGAGAGGAAGACCTGGAAGCTGCCGGGCTTGGCAGGGAGGGGCTTACGGCTGCGGGAATGGGCATAGCGGTCCCAGAAGGGGTAGTGGAAGGCACGGGACGAGAGATGGACGACGTCCGTGTAGGGCACCATGTACGTGCGCAGCTGGGCGTCGAGGACGTAGGCAGCGGCCTCGCTGACATAGGAGAGGTTGGGGATGAGACAGGCACGGCCAAAGCAGCACGGAAACAGGTTCCGATGGATCCATTTGTTCCACTTTGGGTTTCCGGCAGCATAAGGCTCTTCGTCCTTTGGTTTGAAGACGCCGACGACCTTTCCGTCGGCATTGCGCGCAAAGTAGCTGCCCGAGCTGCCCTGTGAGATCATGCGCGGATGCACGCCCTTCTGGATCGCCGAGCGGACGCTGTCGACGATGCCGTTGAACTGTTCTTCCGAAAGCACGGACGCCGGCACGTTGCGTGCATCCGGCCCAAAAGCCGCTGTACGTGCCAGCGTCTCGGGCGTCGCCGGCCGGACGTTCTCGGGCGCCTGGAACACCGAATACTGGATCTCCAGACGCTCATCGACGCGTGTCTTCTTGGAACGCTTGAATTTGCTGGCAATCTCCTCTGCCCAGCGCTCCAGGCGGGCATTCAGCGCCCCCAGGTCCACTCCGGACCCCGCCCGGCGCCGCGAGGGCCTCGCCGCACGCGCTGAACGGACCGGGCGGGCTCGGCGGCCGTCTGAACGGGCTGTTGCATTGTCTTCTTCTTCTTCGGAATGGTCGCCTAGCGCGAGCCGCTCGTATCCGGCTGGTCGTGGGGCCATGGTGGTTGCGGGCAGTCAGTGCGCCTCAGCAGCAGTGCATGTCTCGTCAGGAACGGGCTGGGCGGCGAGTGGCGCGTCGTCGTCGCATTTATGATGTGTCTCGAGAGGACGCGGCAGCCTTATGTCCGTGGACCGCAGGCGGTCAGGCCATCTGCCGGCACGTCGCGTACCGGGGTACCGCAAGGCGGTCGTGTGGGGGCTGTATCGCCGTACCGTGTATCTTATGTACCAAGTATCGCTTTATGTATCTATCTACCCTAGATGGCGTACTTGCGGGTCCATTCCCTGGCCGTCGACTCGTAGCGGCTTCGGTCCGTCTTGTAGACGTGTGCAATCTCCGGTACGAGGGGGTCGTCTGGATTGGGGTCGGTCAACATCGAGCAGATGGACAAAAGGACTATTGTCAGGGCGAAAACGAACAGCAAACAAGACGGGCCAACATACCCTTGGAAATGGTCAGCGCTGGGCTCCACTGGTCGCGCAGAATGTCTAGACAGATGCTGCCGTTGGAATTGATGTTGGGGTGGTAGATTCGTGTCGTAAAGTTGATTTTAGGCGGCTTGAAGGGGTAGTCTGTGGGGAAGTGGATGGCCAAAAAGAAGACGCCGCCCGAGTACGGTGAGTCTGACTGCCGTTGTTAGCACGTCCATTGCATTGGAGAAGCGGACCGGCACCTACAGGACCCATGATTGTGGCTTGCCAGTGGAATAGATCGTCCCCGATGGGGCCGGCCGAGCATGACGAGGGCGGGTCGCTAGACATCAGTAAAAATGGCCAATAAAAAGGGTTTTTTATAATAAAAAAAAATAGACGCACCGGCCGAGATCAGTGAGTTCCTTGTTGATGCGCTTCAAAGCCATGTTGTGTTGTTGGTCGGGGTTTCGGAGGAGAAAAAAGGCGGACGAATAGGTTTGCAAAAGCCAAATAAATACACTGTCAGGGCCGCCAAAAGGGGACCTGTAGCATGTAGCCCTCCTGTGGCGCCTTGCACTGGAACTTGGAAAGTGGGAGAACCGTGGCGAACGGCCCAGCACTGCGCCCACTATTCGTGTCGCTGCACTGCATCGCAGTCACGCGCTAATCATCCCCTTAGCGGCTTAGTCGGTGGGCCGCCAGGTTGGGCCCGGGTACCCCGCCATGTAACCCTTCACTCAACTCTGATATTCATCCCATGTCTGCTCCTACTTGAATGCCTGCACGCCCGTCACGGCCCGGCCCAAAATCAAACTGTGAATGTCGCTCTGTCCCTCATATGTCTGTGCCACAAATAAATTTGCCACATGCCGTCCAATGCCGTACTCATCACTCACCGCATTGGCCCCTAGAACCTCCTGTAATGCCCGCGCCCCGGCCAGCGCCCGGTCGCAGTTCTGCCGCTTAATCATACTGATCATGTCCGGAATCCCTGTTGCCGTGCCCTCGTCTTTGACACGGCCCACCTGGATTGCCGCCAGCGTCCCATACGCTGCGTCCGTTGCTGCATCTGCCAGCTTCTTTTGCACTAGTTGGTACCGTGCCAATGGCTGGCCAAACTGCTTCCTCTCCAGCGCATACGTCCGTGCCCGTGCGATGCAGTCCTCCAAGGCCCCCATCACGCCCATGGCAATACTGTACCGCGCCGAGTTGAGACACGCAAAGGGCCCCCGTAGACCCTCTGCCAATGGCAGCATATGCTCCGCATGCACCCTGCAATTATCCATAAAAACCATGCCTGTTGTACTCGCACGCAACCCCAGCTTCCCCTTGATCGCCCGCGTCTGCAGTCCGTCTCCGGCCGTCTCACGGTCCACGAGGAACCCCCGGATCACACGCTTCGGCCCTTCCTGCACCTTGGCCCACACCAGCAGGACATCTGCCACATGTGCATTGGTAATCCACGTCTTCGTGCCATGAAGCCGGTATACACCCTTTTCCTTTTCATCCAGCACTGCTGTTGCCTCCAGCGATCCCGGATCGCTTCCGTGGTTCGGCTCCGTCAGACAAAAAGCCCCAATCCTCTCACCGCGGGCCATCACCGGCAACAGCCGCTCCTTTTGCTCAACGCTGCCAAACTCTGCAATAGCCCCCATCACAAGACTCGACTGCACGCTCATCGACGAGCGGTAGCCCGAGTCCACACGTTCTACAGCCTTAGCCACCAGAGCTGCCGCTACACTCGACGCTCCAGCACAGCCATAGCCCTGGATAGACGCACCCAGAAGCCCCAGCTGGCCCATTTCGCGCAGAATATCTCGGTCCTCCCGTTCCGTACGGTAGTCCCCCAGCACCCGCGGGGCCAGCTCATTCTGGCAGTACGCCTCGGCAGCTGCAGCGATGGCCACCTCGTCTGTTGTCAATAACGACTGCGAAACGAGAGGATCCTGCCAGTTAAACGACGCCGGCTTCGCCATGGACGAGTACCGCGCCATGCGGATGCCCCTGCGCGCCACATTTTTTATTCTTAAAGAAAACATGATGATTCAGGGCAACTTTTTCATTCATTCAATAATTCCAAGCTTGTCTCCAAGTGATGTAATTCCAAGCAAGTGAGGGTCCTCGGCCATGTACTAGTCCTGATTAGGAAGGTATTTGCGGGCCGAGGCTGCGCAGCGTTTCCCTTTTGACTGCTAGAAGTTGGAAATACCAGCTAGGGCCGGTCTTCAGTGGATGACTAATTTCATTTATTTTTATGCATGCACAACGCGTTCCAAGACGAAAAGATGCCCGATTCGAAACGTATTAGACTAATTAAACAAAAGACTGGCTGCCAGCTCGACCTGTCCATTTGTCTGCTCCAGCAGTTCCACAGCCCTCTGTCGGTTGCATCCGAGGTTCACAAGGAGCATGATATCCCCTTCTTTGAACCTCGAAGACCGTGCCGGAAGCGGTGGAGGCACAGATGCCGTCGACGGTGCCACAACGGGCACCTGTGCTGGTGGCTGCTGCTGTGGTCGTGGTGTCTCTGCTTGCTTCTGTGCCTCCTCGACCTCATTCTCTAGATTCTTGGGGATCTCGGCCTCGGAAAGGAACGGAATACTGCTGCCATAGATAACAAGACAGTCCTTTCCGAGGTCGATATTGGCCTGGTACCGCTTCAGCATATCCAATCCAATCAGGAGGTCCACAGCCTTGCCCTCCATGACGGTAAAGCCGCACGGTAGATAAAGGTTGCCCATCTTGATCATCGCCGAATGCACCCGTCCAATAATCTTGGCCGTGCCTACGCCCCGTGCCACGCCCACAAAGCGTTTGTCAACGAGCCGCATAATGTTGCACGCCTCGGCGCAGCTGGGCGACATGATAGTGGCCTGTGCCCCCGAGTCCACCATGCCCTTGACCTTGTAGCCATTCACCTCCACTTCCAAATAGAGCATGTGGACACGGCCAAAGACCTCGGGGTTGTGTTTCATGGCGTTACGCATGTTCTCGTCCACCTGTTTTTGACGAATCATCTCCTCAATCTGTCTCTGTGCCTCAACATTAAACGGATCTGCCTCCAGCGAGTCCATCCGCAGCCGTTGTCGCATGATGGGCCCGTACATTTGTTCGTACAGCTCCGCAAACCGCTCAGGCACGTCGAGGGCCTCTGACAGCTCTGGGTTCTGCATACGCAGCTGCTCGCGTGCTCCTCGGATGCCCAGCATGCGCTGCCGTACCTCCTCGGCGCCCAGCGGCACGGAGAAACTCACACTCACTGTCAACAGGGCGCCGTGTTCGATGCCCAGCTCTACCAGGGTCTTGTTCTTCTCCAAGAGGGCCTTCCCGTCGTGCATGAGGATCTGGTTGGTCGGCTCAATGTCCGTCTCCGCCTGGATCATCGCCTTGAGCGTCTCGATGGTCGTGTCAGGACCAACGTCCAGATTCACAATGGCATCCTTGTCTTCTGTCAGATTCACAAACACAGAGAGTTTCCTTTGCTGTTAGCACGCTTCCCCCAGGTAGACACGCCGCGGACGCACATTTTGAGGTCGTCTTCGGGTCGTTTCCTCGCGCGGCGGCTGTCTGTTTGGCCGCTGCCGTTCGGATGCAGAATGGCCTAGAAAGCCATTACGTCAGAGCCCCCGAAGGATCCGCTGATGTAATGGCTTGATTACGTAATTTCAATGCATCGCCAATGCCGTCTAGCTTCCAAGAATCCAAGGATATCGCGGGCCAATTGTATGACGCTCTCCGCGGAGGGGCTGCTGGCACCTGCCGCCAGGCGGTGAGGGCCATGTCTTTGTTTTGTGCCCACGAGCCAGATTGGAAGTGACAAAAGGGACAAAAGTTTGAAGTGCGCCTGGACAAGTACATGAATACATGTACATAAGTGGGGCATTGCCAACGCATCACCAAAAGTGCCAATCGTGACATTGGCACTTGACGTCCGCCGCGGTCCACGGTCCAGTGCCCATGGGCAATGAATAGCTCTCTGAACAGCTCGTAGGATCGGCTCGTGTACACAGAATATATAAATAAAAAAAGACAAAAGACGAGTCATTGAGTCATTGATGTCTTAACGATGCTCCATTCAAGGCGAGTTGGAGTTGTGGACGTTGTCACTGTTGCTGCATGCATGCAGCTTTTTGTTTTTTTCTCCTTCCCTCCCTTTCTTTTTTGTCATGCAAAGGAGCTTTCTTTTTTGCCCAAAAAAAGGAGGAAAAAAAAGGAGTCCTTAGTAGCTTTGCTGTCATCGTTACTATGTAGCTGTCCGTCTTTGTACTTCTGGAAGAACGCTGCCGTAATGATAAGATTGGGTCTCTTTCCTCGATGCACTTCGCCACTAGAACCCTTTTTTGTCATCGTTTCTTCTCAAAAGCATCGTTATTTTATTTTTTTGGTCCCCATCGCTGCTCTTTTTTTCGGATTTCCATTTTTGGTCCTTCTTGCTTTAAAAAAAGAAAAAAAAGAAAGAAAAGAAAGAAAAGACACAAATAAGAAATACGGCCTTGAGCATGTTACGGCCTTGGTTGACAATTTCTCTCGCTTTGCTCACTCGAAGCTAGAATATTGTCGGCCGAAACGATGAGCATCCATCCTACCCATGGCCCTCGATTCGACGCCCATGAACGTCTTCGCCGCCTGGACAGCGACGGAGCCAGCTCCAGTGCCGGTTCGTGTCCAAGCCATGCTTCTCTCACCTCCAAAATGTCCCAGTTGACCGTCACGCCACCCACGCTCGCCTCGTCGTCGGCCGTGCCCACCCAGACAACGCCCCTATCGACACACCGCACACAGAACACGCCGCCACCTATTGTCGACGTGTCTCCTGTTGCTTCGCCGCGTCTGGGCGACTTTGGCGCTGTTTTTAATCATTTATTACTATCGTCTACCGAATCCGTCGAGTCCACCCCCTTTTCCACCACCCTCACGTCCTCTGCGTCTCCCTTTCACGACACCACCACCGACTCAGATGCCTCGGAGCAAGACGGCCTCGAGACCCACAGGGCCTCGGTCAAAAACTGGGTCGCTGGCGGCCGCATGAGCCCCACTTCCCTCTCCAGAGCATCCATATCGCCGGTCGCGCCTTCCACAGCTCGGTTGCTGCCGCGGAACGACGGCGACAGCAAGACCCACAAAAAAACACAGTCGGCGGTCGAGAGCTTTGTCAGCATTGGCACGACGGCAGTGGAGACCGTGCGCACCGCCATCCACCCGGCAGTACTAGCAGCTGCCTCACCGCCCAAGATATCGGGGGCGCCTGAAATATGGGCCCGTTACCCTATTCAGCCCAAGGTGTGGCAGACCCGCGAGGCCAAGCTGGCAGCTCTGAAGAAGAAGCTGAAGCGGGAATTCAAGCAGGACCGCTCGCTAGCGTCGCCGGCCAAGGCCAAAAAGGCCGGCATCCATGTTTTTGTGGACTTGTCCAACATTCTCATTGGGTTTTACCATAAAATAAAAGCAGATCGTGGCAAAACCGACGTCAAGATGGCAGCCCTGCCCTTCTTTTTCGAAGCATTTGCCATGATTCTGGAGCGTGGCCGCACGTGTGAGCGGCGCGTGGCCGTTGGGTCTGTCAGTGACGGCCGCCAGAGCTGGCCTGACTATATGATGGAGGCAGAACGGCTGGGCTATGAAATGAACATTCTGAGCCGTGTGCAAAAGGTGGCCGATGGCCGCAGTGCCGAGCAGGCCGTAGATGAGATTCTGCAGCTCAAAATGTGCCACAGCGTCATCGACTTTTCGCATGCCCCAGGGATTATCGTCCTTGGTACTGGCGATGCTGCGCCGGCAGAGTACTCTGACGGCTTTTACAAACATGTAACGCGGGCACTGGAGCGTGACTGGTGCGTGGAGCTGCTTTCCTGGAAGAATGGAATTGCCTCTGCATGGCACGGTCTGGAGAAGCTGCCCGTGGGCCAACAGAAGCGGTTCCGCATCATTGAACTCGACCAATTTGCCGAGGTGCTGTTGGGCATGTACAACCCGGCATAATTTTATTTTTCATTTTTTCTTGTACCCATGGAGTGGTTGTTTCCGAAAGGACTGACTCCGTGGTGCGTAGTAAAAAAGGTAATGGTTTTTTTTCTATTTTATTTATATACCATGGGATGAAAAGAAGAAGGGAATTTATGCCATCATACTAGTATAATACTATATGCCAAAAAGGATGTTTTTTCCTGCCACGATGATCCATAATTTCAAATGTAAAGCAAAGCCAGCTTGTGCCATGAGGAGTTCATATTGACATAAAAGAAAGAGTTTACATTTTTCTGAGAACATGGAGAAAGAAACCTTGTGCTTTGCGGGTTTTTTCAGCTTCCAAATCTCTTAAATACTTTTTTCTAGATTTTTCGAGCTCTTCCCTTGGGGTTTTCAAGGGTACAAACTTGATAGATGGCGCCTTCTCAGTGGGCGCCTTGACGGAAGCATTGTCACCGGCTTCCTCGGCCTCTTCCGCCGTGGCCACACCGACAATGTCTAGGTGGGAAGTCTGCAAGGCCAGCTTCTTAAAATAGGCCGCATCTTTGGGAATGTAAATGGTAACGCGCAGGAAAGCTTTCCCGTCTCCTTCGTCGGTGGCTTTCAAGTGAATGTGATTACGTTCATTTATCATAGTGCACTCGGCGTTGATGGAAATGTTATGCTCGTAGCCTTCGATATCGATCCTCGCCTGTTCTTCTGTTGGCTGCAGCAGGATAAGCCCTGAAATGTCCAAATCTTCGGCGCCCTCGAAAAAATGGAGGGCGCAGCTCCTTTTCTCGTCAAAACTAATTTGAATCCGCTTCGCCTGAATCAACGTATACTGCTCGTCCTTTGGTGGGAGAAAGTCTCCCTTGAGACGCATGCTATAATGTTCATCTACCTTGTAGACCTCCGTCTCAACATCTTCCACCTCATAAACGCCCACGCCTGTCATTTTTTAATGATTTTCTTGCTGGAAAAATAACAACTTGGCTTTTTTTCGTGGAATCAGAATAAAGAGGTTTTTTCAAAGGGTGGAAAAGGGACTGTAGACTCTAAATAGGCTTATATGCAAGTCATTATGGTCGAGTGTGATTCGCTCCTTTCCAATCATCTTCGAGGTAAAATGTATAGATTATTTCATCGTCTTATTCTGAAAAATGAACAGCAACCAACCAATTGGTAAGATATTCAGCCTTATGTATTCTGCCAATGAGACGCAAACGTCGGGCCTATAGGCGTCGTGCTTTTGTCATATTTTTATAATTTTGCCCTCGGAATATATACCGATGATCAAGACCATATCCTAGCCTCAAAACTTGTATTTTACTAAGCCTAATCGCAAATGCCACCATGCCGCATTGATTTTTTTTCCATTGACTGTGAGCAAGGTGACTACAGGATCATCTTCCACCAACGCTTCTAGTAGGCGTAGCAGCCCCATAAGAGGACATATCTAAAAAGGCAATGGTATCCAGCAGCCTAGATAGTCTCACGCTCGACATGTATTACCCTTGTATTCTTTTTTATGCATGGATATCCGGTGAGTCGTTGCATGAAAGAGTGGTGTCCGGATGTTTTCAGAAATCTACCTAGAAAAATTCATAGTATATAGGTGGCATAAACGAAATACGAAAACCAAAGTTCAACACTATAAGTGCTAGAGGACCTGTAGGGGTTCTATTATGTGACGGCCCGACTTTACCAAGCTTGGTATACTGGGTCACGTGTCCCTGTCACAATTGGAGCGTCGTGGGGGTTGTCGAGGTCGTCTAGTGGTCCGTCTGTAATCTAAGCCTATTACTTGATAGATAGTCAATGTATCTCCTAATGATCCCATGGTGCGTGCTATAGTATAAACCTTGAAGAATAACCATGACAAGTTTGTGTTGTTTGATTGTTTGATTGCATTTTTTTCTCATATAAACCGACATATCTGAAAAATACATTCCTACCATTTGGAAGACAATAAAAGGTAAAGAGCGCGAATCGCTCCTCATCAATGGAGCACTATCTAGGAGCATTGGCAACTTATTTAGATAGTACATAGAAATCCGTTTTCCGTCTGCACTTACAATGGACTCATTTCTTACGGCTGGAGTATTCCCCCTCCCTTCAAAGAGGAAAATGGGACCCTCTGTTCCCATTAATATTTTTTCCTGGACTTATTGGACAAGGCTGTATGACTTGATAGACACGCTTCTCCAGGAAAGAAAAAGCAATATACTTCACTGATTTTTTCTGCCAATTTGATTTTGAAGACCTCTGTCGGTTGCTTTCTAAACTACATAAAATTGATGTACATACGCCTTTTCAATTTCAGCCCGAAAGGGTCATGGAGTCTGACAAAGTTTTTAAGTGCGTTTGAGAAAGCAAGGAGCGCCTCTGGTATAGTCCATCTCGCTTTTCAATTCTTGCACATTTCGGACGATGATCTTCAAGGCAACGTTTACTATCCTATAAAGCTACGAGTTTGATAAGGACCATACTATCCATATCTTGATGAGAGAGAAGGCTGGACAGAATATACCTGATGATATTAGCGACTTGATCTGTGGCAACTGTGAGCAATTCGCAAAGCACATTTATTAGATTACTTTGAAATAAATAAAGTTTGGAATACCAGATCAGTAGGTTTGTTCATTGATATCACAATGGCTCTAATATGTGCCAGCCTAAACGCACATCTAGGCATATGGCGGATATGAAATCCCACAGCTGAAGAAGCAGCACTTTTCTCCTATTCTCCCTGCCCGACATTAGAATTTATTTGGTACTCCTTCAATGATATAATTATAAGGATTTTGAATGGGACGGTATGTAGCGATAGCATATGGAGGAAATATTTTATTAATGGAAAATTTATTACAGCATTATAATACTATGTAGGATTTATTTATACAAGCCTCACCTAATTGTCTCTTTGACTAATGAAACCTCTATTCTTGATTAAAAGAGGTAGGCTTGCATTTGACGTCACCTTCACGGATTTCAAACAATCTAGAGGCCACAATGTCAAAGCTAGATACACGTAATGAAGAGGGAAGAAAAAGTGTAACTCGGATACGGGCTTTCGTCTCCTTTGTATGGTCCCTTGGATGGGCTTCTACTGTAACAACTTGATCTTTTTTTTCTTTTTTTGAAAGATGGAGAGAGATGTTGGCATTTTCGTGCAGTCCTTCCACCATTATTTGTGGAGTTGTGCTAGTTGTTGGAAAAATAAAAAATCATCCTGTTACATCCAGAGGACAGCTTCGGAAAAGACTGACTTTCAGTCGGGAATTCTGGTTTAGATGAACGAAGCCTTTAATGTTGTCAAGTGCCTCATATCTTGAGTTGGGTGGCACTAGAATAGGACCGGTAGATGGAATGCTGTAGCCAAAGGGAGTTTCGAAAGAGGCCATTGTTTCTGAAAAGTCAGGTACCTGTAAAAAAGTCAAATGCAAAAAAAGATGGTTACGGAGGCAGTTATTTATGCGTTCACGTAACATTTTCTTTCCAGTTGACGTAGTTTTCTTATGATGGCTTCTCTCTCTATGACATCTTGCCTAATCTTGCACTAGGTAGACACACTCTCACAAATTTTATAGGAGGCAGGTAGGTAGCAGAAAAAAGTGCCCTAAATACGGAAGTCTCACTTATTCATTTTTCAGTGAAAGATAGGAGGTACTAATGGACAGGAATCAATATGAATGGTAATGAATCTAACCGGAAAGAGGAGGGAGCACTAGAGAGGCTCTGTCCATAAGACAGCTCAAGAAATGAGCAAACGGAGTGGAGCAAACGGGACCACACACAACAGGTACCTACCTTATTCTTTTCATAAATTGCCAGGTTTGTTTTGCAAATGAATGATACAATGATAGAAAATGCACTTGACTGTTTTTTATAGATTGAGTACTTTATACATCCACACAACCTAGCACGTTACCTAATTCTTACACGTTTCATAGAATGATTATTGTCTCTTTTTTCATGTAAAACTATCTCCTTGATTAATGTGCTGACTATTCAAGCGTTTCTCTTCTTGTTGTAAATTTCTACAAGGGTGAACGAGACTTAAGAGCTTCGGTGTGCTGGTGCGAACTATTAAATCTGAGTATGCCATAAGATGGAAGAGAATGAGCCGGAGAGAGACGTCAAAAACACCCTGCTCAGCATTTAAAGTATCTCACTAGCGTGATGAGGGCATTTCTGGCATAATCGACCAATAAAGTACTTTTCTAAATCACCACAGCCTTGGAGATGACGCTAAGAACGATCTAGACATACTTTTGCTCGACGACAAAGTTTAAGCTGGACCTGCAAAATTAAATAGCCTAGAAAGTAGATAGAGGTTTAGAGACGGAGTTACGGTAGCAATAGCAGAGGGGAGAAATATTTTTACAGCAGAACTTTATACAACATACTACAAAGAATCTATTTATACAAGCTTCACACTGAATTGTCTTATTGGCTAATGAAGCCTCTAGACTTTGAAAACAAAAGTAGGCTTGCAATTTTCATCATCGTTATGGATGTGAAATGATTTAGGGACCATAAGATTAAAGCTGGACACATGTAGGGGAGAGGGAAGAAAAAGTGTAATTTGAAGGCGGGCTTCCATCTCCTTTCCTTTTATTTTTGGATAGGCCCCTACCACAATATCTTGACCATCTATTTCTAGAGAGACGTTGACATTCTTTTCATATCCTTCCAGCACTATTCGGGGAGACTCATCGCTTTTTGAGGATATAACAACGGATCCCGTCGCAGCTAGAGGAGTCTTTTGGAAAAGATTGACATTCAACGAGTACCTCGAGTCTAGTTGAAAATACTCTTTAATTCTAATATCAGTTGGTTTTAGGGCGTAAGACGACATTGTTTCTGAAAAGCTTGTACCTTTAAAAAAACGTGAAAGAAAAAAAAATTGAGGACAGAGGCAGCCACTTATGCATGTTGCCAGTTGAGGTAGTGTGTTTATATTGGTTCCCCTTCATGACCTAAAATGATGACATATTGCCTCTTAGGTAGTAAGAGCAGGCAGGGAGTATGACCCCTGTGCCCGCAGCCCCGCAAGCCAAACCACAAACCAAGCACCAGCCAAACCAACCAAATACACAACAAGCGTACGGAAGAGGTGGGATGCATGTAAGTAGTGGTGGTGGTATGCCCCCCTATATAGACAGCGGCTAACGGTTCCTAATACCTCGGGGTGATGCACTAGGCAAGCACTCTCACGACTACATGAAAAAATGCCGTAAGCACTATTATGATACAAATAAATATTGGTCATAAGTTTATTCTATGCAAGATTATACAAGAAAGATGGGCATAGTGATGAGAAAAAGCGCACAGCACAAAACAAAGGAAAATTAATAAAAGAAGAGAGAAATGCCTGTTCTACAGGGCATGTAAGCGAAAGACGAGAAGAAGAAAAAAGAAGAACGAGAAAAAAGAGGATGTGAATGGACTGGCCATTTACATCATGACAAAGATGACGGTAAGGGCCACAAGGGCGTGGTATACATTCTTGCCAAACATCGAGGCATGCTCAAACTTGGGATGAGCCGCCGCCGTGACGACGTTGCTGCTTCCAGAAGCAGCTGGTGCCGGGACTGTCCACGAGGAAGAGTGCGTAGGGTTGGTGGGCATGGCCACAACAGAGACAAGCGTGCTGTTGGTGAAGGGCTTGCCGCTTTGTTGGATCTTGACCGCGCCGGAGGGAGCTGTCGTTGATTCTGATGGGATTAGTTTTTGTCCACATGAACATAATGTGAAGTAAAATCTTACCATGCGTGCACGTGCAGTCCTCAATCGAAATGGTCCGTGTGAGAGTGGTGACCTTTTTTGTAACACTGCTCACAGGGGCCATACTGGAGACAAAGAACTGGGAGGAGATGCTTGCTACCGAGGACGTTGACGTGGGGTTCTCACTTGCCGCCGTGGAGGCGACAAAAGATGAGGATGCTGGTGTAGAGATGATGTTGGATGAGGGCGTAGACGAAGACACAGACACAGACGAGGGCGTAGATGCAGGTGCCGATGCGGGCGTAGAGGAAGGCGTCGATGAAGGCGCGGCACCTGCAGAGTAAAGATTGAGAAGAAAGTCGAGGGTGACATCGTCTTTGCCTCCACACTTTTGCGTGCTATCGCCGAGGCAGGGGATGGAGCAAGCCGATGCATCATACGTCTTGATGATCTGCGGGGACGTGCTGTAGCATGAGCAGAGCCTACATGGGTTAGCATCATGCTTTTTGACAAGGATTAGGTATTAGTAACATACTGTTGGCTGACAGCGTAAAAGGCAGAACCAGAGCAGGAGGCGTGGCAAGCATCGGGGCTGTTTTTATCAAGGGGCGTAATAGAGTCTGCGCTGGAGCTGATGGCGACACAGCCAAGACTGCTTGCCAGAGCAGAACGTGGCATGAAAATCGCAGCGGCGGCAGAGGCGGTAATGATAGATCGGAAAGACATCTTTTTGTTCTTTATTTGTCGTTTTTTTCTTTACGTTTTGAGTCTCGAGCTGGGGAAATGGTGAAAGGAATGGAATGGCAACGGTCGACGTTGATAAGAGAGAATGTGTGAAGATGCTCAACAAGCTCGGCTGGTCGTGATGGTTTTTATAATCAATGACATCAAGCCGTGAGGTTTTGCAAAGATGGAAAAGAAGCAGAAAGAATGCTGTTTGTATTGATGGAAATGAATAGGGAGATTGAAAAGGGAGATGGATGCAATCCAGTAGCATACATGGAAGGGAAGAAGAAGAAAAGACGTATCATACGAACATGTCCATCATTCGTTGAAAAAAAGGTGGTAACATTTTGGGGATTCAGATAAGGAATCCCGCCACGAAACTTTTTTTTTCCTGAACCCAGCCCATAGGCTGATCATTTCCTGGTAGAGTGGGGATACACAGACCATTATTACGTCGTTGGCTGTCAACCCTTTTGTTTCTTTTTCTTCTTTTCTTCTTTTATTCCTCTCACATGGAGAACGATGATGAAAACCGATTGGAATGCTGTGCATCTTGTTTTATTGAAAACATTCCAGATATGAAATAAAGAGAAACGTGAAGCCAGCTGGAATGCTTGGAAAATGAGGCAGGACTGAACATGTGCTTTGACACCGTTTTTTTTTTTTTTAGATTGAAACTAAACCGTTTCAGGTTCAAGGGGGTCGGTAAAATACCGAAAATAGCTCTGCCCACGACTAAAAAACATTCCCAATTGGGCCCTTCATTCGTCAAGAGCATGTAAGGTCACCAAAGGGACGCCATTTTGACCGATTCCTTTTAAGCTTGGCATCGATTTTTTGACGTCATGAGAGGGAAAAAAGGAACAGATCTGACTTCATATAATTTTTTTCTTCCCTACAAAGCAAGATCATACCTCCTACATACGTGGGATGAGATAACCACCCTTCTTTCACAACAAAGACTTGGGAATCATATAAAGAATAACAAAAGAAATAAGGGAAAATGTAAGTCTAAGGTCGTGAAACATCATTGGGTGGTTGATAGAATACTCTATATGGGCGACTAGGAAGACTGAAATCAGCATCCGCCAGAGGATTCCTCTTGACGAAATGACCCATATCCAAGGGCCAAGGCGTTACCGGCGTGTTGGGACGCGCCGAAAAGTTGGTGACGGAAAAGGACGACATGGCAAGCTTTGAAAATTGTACCTTGCTCGCTTCCTGACACTCCCAAATTCGCTCCCACGCCTGATGCACCTTTGCCAAATCCCGCCCTGCACGAGCCACCATCTTAGTGAGGAGCCCCTGGATCTCTTCACGCTCCCGCTGATCGCACAGGACAAATGTGGAGAGGGGTAGGCATGTGAGAATCATGTTGAAGAGACCGCCATCATCAGCACTGGCGGCTATGCCACAGGCTTGGTGGGCATGGTGGCGTTGGGCAGCTATATTCTGTGGTGATTCATAAGGCTCGAGCGGATTGGCCTGGTGTAGAAGCACCATGGAAGTGTGGTAGAGAAGTCGACCGACGATCGATGGGCGTTTCAGCAACCTAGGTAAGTGACAATGAAAAGAGGGAATGAGTGGGACATACCAAATTTTGGGAAAGATGGAAGCGCTATCGCTTGGTAAGAGATAGCTAAACGGACGCATGGATCGAGGCGAGTCACGGTTCCATTTATCACACATAATTTTGAGCTTCTTCCATTCCAGAAACTGCTGCTGTGCAAACATTTGGCCATCCGAAATATAGCCTGCTCGTAGCAACCCTGCCCGGAAGTTGGCAATTTTGGCGGCAATATAAAACATGAGGTGGACCCATTGATCTTCTCGGCACCCTCTGGCATCGTCTTCCATGGCATGGCTCTCGTTGTCCGTGTCGCTCATCTCCTCAATGTTGATAAAAGTGTCGGCATTGAGGCCCCACTGGTCCGGGTCCCATGCGACAGACCATCCATGAACATGACAGTCGAGCACCTCCATGCCCACGGTGAGCCAGAAGCAAGCACCGCCAACACCTCCTGTTTGTGCGTTCCACCCACACTCTTTTAGCAAAGCACGGGCTCCACGGCAATGCTCCATCCGTTCCATGGGCTTTTCCGACATGATCTCGTACATGTTGAGAAGTACAGCCGCAATGGCACACTCTTCACTGTCCCGATCGGGGTTTTGGAGGCTACGCTTTAAGTGCGCTGTGGAGGTATTATAATAGGATGATTCCTTATCAGCGTCTATAGCTGTGGATTTGATGCCACAAGCAAAAAGAGCATTAATGATCATAGGGGATCGCAATGCCATGATGGGGATTTCAGTGGTGAAATGCTCATCGCGGTCGAGACAGTCCATCCAGCAGCCGACGTTTTGTACAAAGACCTGCATATACACTACCTCTTCTTCCTGTGCCAAATATGTCCGTTCTATCCTTTCAACGGGCCATGAAGAGTCGAGGTCGATCTGAAGCGTGGCCTCCATGGACGGCGTCGTTGTCTTTGTGAACCGGGCCTTTTCGGAAGGGGGTGTCGGCAGGCCCTTGGACACCATGTCCATGATGGGGTCGACTGGGCTGGCATCACCTTGCGGCACCATGGAAGACGCCACGCTCTGGGTGTCAAAATCATCCTCCTTCGATCTCCTCTCCACCTGCTTTTGTTTCCGTGAACGGGGCGCAACATCAGGTAATGGAAGGGGGGCTGTATTGACAAAGTCAATGGGTGGATATCGCTCGACGCCACCTCTATATTCGGAAGCAATCAATCTCGATTCATCATAAAAGGAGACTACATTTCATCATTAATTTTTCTGGAGAAGAAGAAGAAACGAAAAAAGAAAGAAAAAAAAGACAAACTATTCCATTGAAGATTAACTTGTGTTGGGATGGGCTTGATTTGGATGTCGATAAAGTTGAGTCGAACACCCCGTTTACACGTCCGGTTTCCCTTGCGGCAATTGACGCAATCCGGTACGCCTTCATCACACTTTAAGTGCCGCTCTCTGCAGGTTAAACAGCCGGTCCGTACTCGCTTGGCCTTTTTCTTTTTACCATTGGGCATGTGTTGGGCATGGAGATTCATCTGTCAATAGTCAATCGTCTGAAAAAAATAAGAAAATAAAAAAATAAAGTGGCATCAATGTAAAAAAAATATTTATTAAAAAAATTAAAAAGAGGGAGAAAGAAAAAAAGAGAGAGAAGAGGAGGTGCTGCTACGGATAGATACAGAACGACCACTCTGTTGAACCAAGAACATGGACAAGGTTGGAATTATTTTTATCAAAATGACACACAAGGAGAATTGAAAAAAAAGAAAAGAAAACAAAGACAGAACAAAGTCCGCTATGCCGGACAGTTGTCTCATAACATGTAAACATATAACCGAGTTCAGCATGGTACAACATCCATCGTTGCAAGAGACCAATATGCAGCCACAAAAAATAAAGAAAGAGGGGCATACCTTTCTCCTTTGTTTTCACCTCCAGCGTGCATTTTCCCACGAAACATTTTAATCTTTAATCTTTTTTCAGTGTGGTAGACAGCTTTCTTCTTCTTCCTCTCTCTCTCTTCTTTAGTTTTTTTTAAAATTCAAACGGCAAGATCCCGCCCCACAGATCCATGGGCATTGCCCACGGACTGTATTCATTTCCATGAAGAAATGCGCCTCCTGTGACACAAAGTTGAGCTTATTTTCCTTTTTCCTCTTAATCAAAATAAAATACTATTGCCTGAAAGACTATCAATAAAAGGAAAGGGCAGCCGTTGCTCATGCAGTCCGCACAGCAGAGTCAATGGCTTTGGCAACGTACTCGACGTTTCTTGTGTTCAAACCGGCCATGCTGATGCGGCCATTCTTTGTCATGTACACATGGAACTGGTTCCGCAAAAGAGCCACTTGGGACTCTGTCAATCCCGTAAAAGAAAACATGCCTATCTGATCGGTGATATGGTGCCATGTGCCGGGCGTTTGTAGAGCCTCCAGATGGCCCCGGAGGGCCTTTCGCATCGCTTGGATGCGGCCAGACATTGTTTTGAGGTTGTCCTTCCACTCCTCGTAGAGAGCAGCATCGTTGAGAACTGTGCTAGCGACTCGGGCACCGTAAATGGGTGGATTAGAAATCTCCGAGCGCTGGAGAACAGCCAATTGGGACTGGACACGCTGCACAATACCTGTGGCCAAATCCTGCTGGGCTGTGGGTGCTGCTACATAGTGGAAACAGCCAGCACGCTCACCGTAGAGGCCAAAGTTTTTGGCAAAGGACTGGGCAATGATGAGCTCAAAGCCCTGCTCGACAAAGTAGCGCACCGCGCCATTGTCACGGCTCAAATCGCCTGAGGCAAAGCCCTGGTAGGCACAGTCAAAGAAGGGGAAATGGCCCTTTTCACGAAGAACAGCGGCAATTTCCTTCCACTGGTCTTCGCTAGGGTCGACGCCAGTGGGATTGTGAGCACAGGCATGCAGGAGGATGATGGATTTAGGGGGGGCTGCCCGGATGGCCTCAATCATGGCATGGAAATCGAGGCCACGGGAAGCAGCATTAAAATAGGGATACGTGGCCGTGGCAAGGCCCACATTGCCAAAGATCTGGCCATGGTTCGCCCATGTAGGGTTAGAGAAGTACAGCGTCTGGTGGGATCCCTCTGCACGGTAAAATTTCTTGAGAAAAAGGGCACCGAGATGACAGGCCCCTGTGCCTGAAATGGTCTGGATGGACGCCACACGCTTCTGCTGGAGGGCAGGCGAGTCTGCGCCGAGGATGAGCTCAGCGGCCTTGCTTGTAAGCGACGGGAGACCCGTAATGGGCAGATATTCATGGTTCAAAAGGGGGTCATTGTGGAGAATGGTCTCGGCCTGGACATTATTACATACATGAGCAGCGAATAAACGGCATTTTTACCAACCTTTTTTACAACGGGCAGCACCCAAGGCTTCCCAGAATCATCACGGTAGGCGCCGATGCCCTATTTATATTAATATATGTAAAATAAATAAAAAAACGCACCAAGTCGACCTTGTCGGGGCTTGTATCGGCGCGATAGGCGGCCATCAGCCCAAAAAGAGGGTCTTCAGGGGCCTGGGGCACAATGTCCACTGGAAAGGCGGTCGTTATAGCGGACATTCTGGCAACGTGACTGGCAATTGTCCGGAGGCGAGTTGATGGAGAAGATGCGGAAGGTGCGGGCTGCTTGGGCATTTTATCTGTGGGAGTCACTCGTGCGAGGTACGGGGGCAGATACACTGGACGCTTCAGTGGGGTGTGCGCTGGGTGTTAGTGGCTGCAGCTCAGTACAGAAGAATCCTCGGCGGAGAAACGGAGCTCTAGACCTGTCTCGCGCACCGTGCCACGACTCACGGGTATGTAGAATAATCAACGATCTTAGGTGGTGATAAATAGCAGGGAAATTTTTGTAGTAGGAACTCGGCAAGTTGCAAGAAGTAGAACAGAAGGCTCGCTGTTATATGATGGGTACGGCCAGTCGTATCTGTCTACAAACATGTACCGAGGCACAGCAGAGCTCAGTCGCCCGTATCCCAATGTACCACCCGCTATATGAAAAAGTCCCACACCACCACAAATAGACACAGCCCGCCTGCTGCATAAAATGTATACCGCGCCGTACTCGGCCTCTCCAGAGCCCGCTTCAGCTCCCGGTTGCCCCGCTGCACATTCATCTCGGTGTGCAGCGACTCGTTGACTAAATGCTCAATGTGCTCGGCCTGCACCTCCAAGTTGCTCGCCAGCATGCTCTGCAGCTCCGAAATCTCCAACAGTGACCGCTCGGCCGTCCTGCATAATTAGCATGATTTTGCACGGGTACATCGCTCGGTACGCACCGGACCTTGTCCATCTCCGTCTCCAAATGCTGCATCATCTCCTGGTTGTCCCTCTCAAACATGACCACCTGCTCCTGTGTGAGTTCCCCGCCCACGGGCGGCCCCTCTGTCGCTGGCTCGGCGTCCCACGCTGCCGGGAAGGCCGTCCTCGGTGTCTCCAAAGGCTCTTTTCGTGACGACGTCATCATTCGCTCCAGACGGGCCTCCATCATTGTCTGCTGGGCCTGTCCACACATCTGCAGCTTCTCGCGGAGGTACAGCACGATGCTCTCGTGGTGGGCTGCTCTCTGGACGCGTGCATTCTCTGCTTCTCTTTCTTCGTCAGTCTTTCCCATGTTTCCCAGGAACAACGGCAACTGGTGCCCTAGTTTCTTCCGTATCAGAGCCTGCTCCGTCTCCTGGTGCAGCGTCTCTGCCTCGGCAAGGCCCCGTATCGACGCATTCAGTTCCCGCAGCATCCGTTTAGCGTTGGCATCGATTTCCTGACGCTCTGCGTCCGTCAAAACCGCCTCTCCGTCGCCCCGGGTCCTCCTGTGTGGTGCTGCTGATAAATAGGCTTGTCTCACGCCCCTTAGCTGTCGCCAAAGCGTCTCGATATGCCCATTCTGGCCCGTTAAGATACTGATTTTCCTCAAAAAGACGTACAATACTGTATGCTTCCTTGATAAATCCTTTTGTCTGTGCTATACTATATCCATTCTCATTCGGACGAGCTCCTGCTTTCACCAGAATCGCACGGAAATCATTTGTCACATTGCTTGCCCTCATTTCTCTTCTTCTTCTCTTGTCTTTGTCGACGCAATACACGCATTATGTAAGACAGTCTGCTTAATAAGGGTATGCTCTTACATAAGTTGCATAACACACATTGGGGCTGTTTGTTTTATGCTGTGCAAAATGTGACGGTGCACGTCGTCAAGGACGGAGTTATGTAGTGAGCTATCCTAAAAGGGTCATTAAGGTTCGGCTAGCGAAGGTCATTTAGGACCATTCTGGCGGGCGGTCGGGATGAGGTCACTAGGAGCTGGGAACTCCTATTCGTATACAATAAATCATAATGATCGCGTGAATCGAAGGAAACGAATATACTGAGTATTACCTACTGGCTTCCCTTTTTTGAAAGTTATATTGCCATGCATTCCATGTTTACGTCTAAATTTGAATAATAGCTAAATATATACTTGTATTCGTGTAAATCGACATATTTCGTTGAGATTTATTACTGAAAATTGGGCTTTACATCTTTGATTCTTGACTGTGTCTGATCGAGCGCTCATGCTTCAAGACTTGATTGGAGTTATCAGAGACCAAGTCAATGATGTCGTCAGGAATTTTATGTCCGGACATCTCTCTCTCATCGCAAACAACCGAAAATTGGAGATGGTTATTGTCAAACTTGTAGCTACATAGACTGGGAAGTGCTCTCTTGATTCTGTGAAGATCATCATTCGAAATTTTCAAAGATGGAATAGAGAGATTCACAATTTTAGAGTTGCTGTTCAATTTCTTGAGCTCGCTTAAAAACTTTGGCAAGCTATTTGAATCTTTAAACTTGAAATTAGAAAAGCGTACGTCTATTAGCTTCCCCAATTTGGATAGAAGATCGAGGAGATCTCCAAAGTAACCTTCGCAATCACCATTGATAACAAGCGTTCTAAGTTCTGGACAATTTTGGAGTAGCCTTAGCTGATCTTTTTTTAATGTATAGCCAGAAAAAATCAGCGAGGTATAGGCAAGGGGCTTCTTGCTTTGTCTTTCCTGGAGAAGAGTGTCGATCACCCGGCTGTCCTCGTGTTCCATTTTAGCAATGGAAACTTCCTTGATGTGCTGTCTATTTTGGCATAAATTTTGGATAAAGTCTTGTCGCATGCCTTTATAGTCAAAGTTGAACACACTGATGGTTTTCAAGTTTTCCCTTGACAGCATCGTCTTGAAATCCTCATATTGGAATATCTTTGATGGCTCTGAAACTTGGAGCTTTCTCAAGCTATTTGGTATACATTTGGCTGTGTAAGATGACATGGCGACATCCTTAAAGATACATCCGACCTCATCTACTGTCTCCCTAACAATACCAGGCTGCAGACGAAGATTCTGAAGTTGTTTATTCCGGCGAAGAAGCCATCGCAGAGAATCGTCCGTAAATTCTGTGTTATTGATGCTGAGCGTTCGTAGGCTGGTAGTGTTTTTAAAGGCACTCCGAAAGACGTCTCCTAATATTGGATTTCCACTGCAGAGACTGTATATATTGCTCAACTTCTCCAGTGTTAGGTCCTTTACAGTGCTATCTAGCCAGCAAAACGTATATATGGCAATGGTGCCCATGTATGTTTCAAAACGTGAAATGTATTCACTCGATTCAGGCTTGAAATCAACGTCCATGCCCTCTAGCGTATGTCCGAACGTTGAAACGATAGAGTTGACTTGGTCTCTGGTGAAAACCTTGCTGAAAAGCTGAGAAATCTTGTCCAGTTTCCCTTGATCACATAATACGGTGCTGCTCTTCTTGCTTGATGCCACGAAGATGTTCTTGCAATCTTCATAAGAGCATAGATTTCTAGCATTGAATCTGTCGTGCATGGCCTGAATTCTATCTCGTGTAGATTCAGGGCAGGCATTCAAGGCCTTCTCAACGATACTCACAGTGGAGCCAACGGTATAATGTTTTCTTTTCATTTTTTCGAGGTGATATTTCAATGCATTAATAAAGCTTTCGGCGCTACTTTTGAATTTCGTGTAGATAATCCCATCCTCTGCAATATAGTACTGACGTCCACTCTTTTCAATTGCAATACTACCATCCACTTCATATTTAGGAATTTTATACCAGTTCTTGTACTCTATGAGTTTACCATTAATGGTGACCGAAACGCTCATATAGTTGAGCCCTGCTTGCATAAACATTGAGGTTAGAGAGGGGGCAAAGAGCTTAAGCCAATTGTCAAAGAGGGCATCATCTCTATATCTCTCGAGAAAGGCGTTACCGTCACTATAAGACATTTTTTCTCGTTTTTGACTTTTATGAATAGGTTTTTGTCTTTCTTTGGATTGTTGAATGGTAGGAAATGGAGGAAACAAGAGTCTTTGTATAAATTTACTAGTGGCTTTTTCTTACTGCATCACATTATTTCGCCCCCATTGGGTGTGCCGCAGCTGCATAATCAGTTTCATACATGCAAATCACTTTATTGTCAGTGGAATATAATCGACTATAAGAACAAGTTTACGCCATTCAGCCTAGCTGAGACTATTTCGTGGAATGGTCTATACCACCGCCAAATTAACGAGGCTCAGATGTCATTTCCTGTTGTCAGAGTAATATCACTTACTACATGAGTAAGTCCACGCCATTGTAGCCTAGCTGAGACTGCTTTGTAGAATAGCCTGCATCACCACCAAAGGAATCAGGCACGGCCGTCGGCTGCTGAATCCGCATCTGTGCAAAGTAATTTTCAGCCTCGTCCACGGCTGCCTGGGTGGCAGATGCACCCCCACCTGGCGTTGGCGACAGAGGGGTGTCAGGGGCACGCTGGGACGCCAAGAGCGTGCTATACTGCTGCTGTATAGGCGTCACAGGGAGAACGGCAGTATTGGCGTCCCTCTGTAGGGCTGGCGAGTCCTGTAGACGACGCGGACGGGCCGTGCGGAATACGGACTGCACGGGCTTGAGGTAGACCGTGGCGAGAGTTCCAACATTGAGACACATTTCCTCGAGGGTCTGTGGATCAAGACGCTCTGATTCAGCGGTAATGGTGGGCTTTTCACCCATGATGATGCGTTTGGCGGATTCCATGTCGGTGGAGAGGAGGCGCCAGTACATGTAGGCGCGGTCACGCAGGTCAGGGTCGTCTGTCTCCTCGGTGGCCCACTTGAGGACCTTGGGGACCAGGTCCTGGCCTTTAGTGGGTCTTTGGATGAATAGTTTGACGGTGGCTGTCAGGAGGGCCAGCTGGACCTCGATCTGCTCTTCGGAAAAGGTAAAGAGAAAGTCCTCGAGCAGGACGTCTGCGTTCTCGATGCGGTCAGCATACTGACCAATGACCCAGATCATGGCGGCCTTGGCCTCGGGCTCATCGAGCGAGTCGAGGTTCTGGCAGAGGGTGCCAATGATGGACTCGTATTGGTTGGGATATTTGCGGAAGATGTTACGGATAACCACAGTGGCCTCCTGGACAATGTACGAGACCTTGGTGGCGACCAGATCGAGTAGGACATTGATGCACCGACGAGCAGCAGGCTCGATTTTGATGGCCAGTTTGCCAATGGCCCGCACGGCTTTGCGGACAAAGTGGACATCGATCTCGGTGGCATACTCGCGCAGTTCAGCCAGGACCTCGGCGATATTACGCTCGGTAGCAAGCATGAAGATGAGCTCGAGCTTGGTCACCTTGACGTAGATGGGGTCATTGTATTTGCAGAAGAAGACGCGGATGTCGTTACGCAGGACATCGGGGCGGCGCTGCAGAATGAGGAGGGCGTTGCGGAGGACGAGATACTGGACCTCGGGGCCTTTGGCCAGGAGAGTTACGAGGGGGGGGGATAGCTTTTTACAAAGGGCCGAGATTTGCCGTTGGTCGGCGATATAGTTCATGAGATAGAGCACGACACGGACGGCAGTGAGGACTACGGCAGCATTGGCGTGGGACAGACGCGGAGAGACACGCTCGGCCAGAAGGGCAGCCTCGGTGGAGTCCTGGGGCGTATAGGCCATGAGGGCCTCGAGGATATAGGTCTGACCCCATCTGCGAGGTTAGAAGCACTGATTGCCGGTGTGAGGACGTACTCTGAGCAGTCGGAGAGGATAGACACCATCTTGGCAGCATTGTGGTAGTCAATGGTCAGCCGAATGGCGTCGCTGCGTTCCCAGATGTCCATCAAACTGGCCAGAGCACTGGCTACAACGGTAGGATTATCATCACGCAGGAGCCCATTCAGCTTGCCAATGAGGTCCGAAGCCTCCACCAGCCGCCGGTCATGGTCATACAGCTTCGCCACGCAAAACGCTGCGGTTTTGCGGACATAGGGGTCGTGGTCACGCAGAAGAGGACCTACCAAAGCTGCTGTCTGCGTCACAAACTCGCGTACGTGGATGTAGGACATGGTCCGCAGCGCCAGAGCGCGCAGAAGAGGGCTCTGGTCCTCAATGTCGCGCTGTAAAAATGGCAGCGCCTTGACGGCGCTTTCCGGACGCATGCGCGCATAGTTTACGAGGTAGAGAAAGCACCTGGCATTAGCCGTGGCCAGCGTTTTTCCTGGTTGCTGCCTCACATTTTCTTGATCTCCACGCTGGGGATGTGCATGCACCCGATAATGTCGGCAAAGAGGCCCACCATGTCGTTGTTGCTCATGGTCATGTTGGCCACAATTTTCTTGAGGGCGATTTTCTTGGCCGCGTGGTTTTTGTCCTTTTTTCCCGCGCCAGCGAGCTCCTGGCGCAGCTCAGCGACCTTGCCCTGGCTGTCAGTCTACATCTCTCCTGTTCTACATACGCGCGAGAAGAGCTTCGAGTCGCCTTGCGAGCTTGCCATGTTGTCGAGAGGTCCGGGTACGCCAGGGGGTACGCTCTATAAGACGATACATGCGATACGAGCTACGATACCAGCACGCTACATGCTACAGTACGCGGTACGCGCTGGCTTCAAGTACCGGCGAGAGTACATGCGTCCCGTAAAGATGTCCAACATGCCGCTGTGGGTGTCGCTGTTGCGCTCGCCGCCGCCGGCCCGCACGCGCTCCGGTGCGATTGCCGATCCAGCTGGCTTCTCCAGCGCCGCAGCAGAGCACAAGGTGCGTCAGAACCCCCTACAATAGACGCTGATGCCGAGAAACAACGCAAAACGGCAAAAACTCCCGTTGAATCGGAAGATGTCGACTCGCTCAAGGTAAAAAAGGCCTGGGAGGTGGCTTTGGGGCCTGTCAAGCAGCTGCCCATGACGGGCTTTATGATGTACATGTCCGGAAACTCGCTGCAAATCTTTAGCATCACCATGGTGTACATGGCCTTTAAGAACCCCATTGTCGGTCTTTTGACCATTCAACAGGCCTTTGAGCGCTTCGAAACGGCTGGCAACCGTGCAAGGATTCTCCAGGTAAAGGTGGTTTTTGTCCTGATGCAGCTGCTGGCCATTGCCCTCGGCGTGTGGAAGGTCAACGGCATGGGTCTTTTGCCCACCACTCGCTCCGATTGGCTGGCCTGGGAGGCCCCGAGACGCATGGCAGAAGTCGTAGTGCCCGCCTTATAATTCCTCTTTTATTCATTTTATTTATTTTACGTCTTTATGGCTTTCGGCCCGTGCACACATACACTGGAAAGTAGGGCTATCCGTCAGCATTCCTCCAGAGAAAAAAGACCTCTCATCTCACCCTTATGCTCGCCGTATCTGCGTCCACTCTGGCTTCGTCAATCAGGGACTCTGCCTCATCGGGGTTCATGCTGCCATTAGCCACATTTACCCACCACATCCACCATACCCTAATTTTTCCGTAAATAAATACATGGCCTGCGATGAAAGCAGCTTTTGCACATTGTCTCGGTTCAAGCGTCCTATTTTCTGTACATGTGGATCTACCCATTAGTCTTCACGCCTTCAGAGGGAGAAGAAAACACACTTCGTGACCATTCACACATGGGCATTTGCAACATTCGCACCTCCACATCAATGAATCCCGCATTTTGAATCATGGAAAAAAACTTTAGTGGTGCTCTCGGGTCCCGGTTGTATTCTACCGCTGCCTGCATGTACAGCCCAGACCATTTTCGCAACGCATGATCTCATCATTAGCCTCTGTCCTTTTTTTTCAGAAAGAAAAACACACTGTCCGTCAGCTTCCCATTGTCAGACTGTGCCTGAAAGTAAATTTCAACTAGTTGACACCATCCACCAGGCCGAAGGGACCTGTATATATCTTCAAAGTAGCTCGACCATCGATCAGCATCAAGCCCCGCTGCCAGCATGCGGCTATTGATCAAGTCGAACTCGCCCGTCCGAAAATTGAACCTACTCCATTAGATGTAACACTATAAGATGGACATACCGATTGTTCAAATCATCCACCTGAAACTCGAGATTAGGAAGCTCCAAAGGCGTTGCCATATGGGGGCTTATATCGATACCAAGGACCTATTTTTCATGGTGAGTATAGCTCTACTAGCACACATTAAACTCATACTCTGCATCGTGGATAGCGAATCGCTACTTCGGAGGCCCAAACTCCCGACCCAAATCCGCAATCGAGAACACTCTCTGGATTTTGTACCCGCGCAAGAATCAACTTATTATCAAGCAAGGTCATATACGCCTCATGTGCGTCGTTTAGCCTGTCAACCTCATCCTAATACATAATGTCAGCACCGTCAACATTTATCCACCGCGTAGGCCTACATCATCAATAGGGCAAAAGTAGAGCTCATTTTCAATCGAGTATCGTTGGTATTCCCTCCCATGAAACATTACAATCGACTTGTAAGCATCGGCAAGAGGATCGGTTGGGCTGTCACTGTTACTTTCATCATTCGCCCTGTGATGGATAGTGGGGCATACCTCTCCGATCGGTAATATGCCTCCATCAGAACCACTTCGCCTAGAAAGAGATCCCCAAGGTCGCGTAGTGAAGACGAAGAGAAACAAAAAATAGTCCTCTTTATATGGACACCTTTTTTCACTGAATTCTCCTTCGTTATCTAGTGGGAGGGGAAAAATATGCTGTCGAAGGCGAAGTGGGCTTTGCATATAGCTGCTTGCACTGGCTATGCACGATGATGAAAAAAAAGATCTTCTTCTTTGCGATCTCTTTAGTTCCCGTAGAAAAACGTCTTTGCAGAGGAGAAAGAGGCTAAGGCTAGAACCCTGCTGTTACGGAAAATAAGACTGAGTTCCATCAACCCCATTTTCTTCTTGCTTTGCTGGCGACCGTATTGGAGACCACCCTACCCCAGAAATCTCGTTCTTTTTTGCTTTCAAGAGCCTTTGGGTCTTCTTACATGTAAAAATTCTATGCACTATAAGTGCATACTGCCATGTATGTAATGGTGCCTTATCGTTCGTCATAGGGCAGCACATCATTGTGCATCATTGCAGTGCAGAACCAGCGAGACAAAAGCAGGTTGTTGAGAAGAGAAAAAAGAAAGGACGAAAAAAGCATGGTAGGACAAACTATTCATTGAGATGCAAGCCTCAGCGCCACCCATACCAGGAAGAAAAAATTGCAATAAACATGGAAGGAGTTTGTCACATGGCTAATTTTTTTTTTTTTTTTCATATTCTCCTTTTTCATTCCATGCCAAAAAGGAGAGAGAGGCAGTCTTCACAACGGTGAGAGGGCTAGTAATATGGACCAATGGTGGGTGGGTACCCTGCAGCAAAAAAAAAGGATAGAGATGGAAACTGGAAGAGCAAAATTGACAGGAGATACCTCGCATGCATGCCATTGACTTTTTTTATGATGGGCATATGTAATTAAAGAAAATCTGATCAGGTCATGCGTGAAGACCTCTTTTTTATTTTTATTTTTATTTGACATTTTTAAATTAAACGTGGCTGGGACTTTTCTTGAACTTTTTTTCCCCCCTTCATCCTCACTGCAAATAGTTCACCTTATAAAAAAAGTATCATCTAGGTCTGCTAAGCTTTATCAAGATCACGGCATTCACGGAAGCTGTTTATTTTCGTATACGAAAAAAAAGATTTTGAGGGAGGTGGTGAATTCCACCAAGCTGCATCATGGACAAGGTTCAGGGCACGACCGGCAGAAGCTGCCAGTCGATTGGAATATTGTATTTGCAAGGTACATCCTTGTACTTGCGTCATCCCCTTTCCATTTTTCGGGACAAGATGAAAGACGAGGTGCATCACAATGCCATGTAATACAGGCTGCATACATCCAAGCCCACTTCTTGTCATCCTACCTCTCTTTCGTCTCCTCTCATAGACATTGGCATACAACTCTTAATCAAGAATTGCAGTAGGGATCACTTGGCCTTTTTTTTTTTCGTGTCCTTTCAGCCTTGTTCTTTTGGGGTAGCTTCCCATTAAACAAGGCTGAATGTAACAGTAGCACCCCTATGCCTTTCTTCAATCTCCGCCAACGGATAGTAGCAGGCATAGCGAAACGAGGCGAATCCTTCTATACCTTGTCATATGATCTTGCAAAATGACACTTGTCCCCATTTTCGACAGCCGATGCCGCCACTCGGAGCAAAAAATATATATGCCACCACAGCCAAAAATCACCGAGCATCCCGGGGATCGTGGCGCAGTTGGCTAGCGCGTAGGTCTCATAGTAGATATGAAACTGTGGTACACAGGGACATCCTAAGGTCGTGAGTTCGAGCCTCACCGATCCCATTGGTTTTTTTTCTTGCCTCTGACGGCTTTTTTTTTTTTATTTATTTTCTTGTAGTTTCAATTTTTATTCGCAAAATGATTCTATTCAAGTGTCCGTGGAGGAATGACAATGTTGTCAATCAGTCGGACCATACGATTATCACCCTCTCCGGTGTCTTCGCCCTCCAAAGGCTCCTCTACTGGTAGCATTCGGAGAGCACCACTGAGAATAGCCCCCTTGGACGCATCCACAGTGTCATTTTCCGCAAGTTCAGCCATGTCTTCTGGATGAGCAAGCGAAATATAGTCCACTTCAAAGCAGACTCTATCACTAGGGGCGAGCTCCATTTGCTCTTGTAGTCTCTCCTCTATATAAGCCCGTGCCGCGCCTACAATCTGACCATGTGTTGCTCTGGGGTCCCTCCCTGCTAGGGCCTTGGCTCGCTGGAGAGAGGTATAGAGAATATCTGCTACATTATAGCGCCGTGCTCCTAGATACACGTTCCGCGAGCTTAGAGCAAGGCCACTTCCCGGCTCACGCACAGTGGGACAGACGACGATTTTGAGAGGGAGACAAAAGTCTTTGACCATGCGTTTGAGGACAACCGTCTGCTGGACGTCTTTTTGCCCAAAGTAGGCACGGTCTGGCTGCACAATATTGAAGAGCTTCATGCAGACAGTAGCAACGCCCCGGAAAAAGGTGGGACGGCTGGCCCCCTCGAGAATGGTACCGATAGGCGTAATGGTGACAAAGCTCCCAGGGCCGTGCAGGGCCTGGCTTGGCCGTCCCGAAGGGTACATTTCACTTACTGTGGGCGCAAATACGGCCGTGATTCCATTTCCATACGTGCACTCATCCTCGAGAGTGTCTACAAGCTCGACCAAGGCAGCACAATCGGCATCCCATGTCCGCGGGTAGCTGTCGAGGTCTTCATTTTCGCCAAACTGGGTGGGATTGACAAAGATGGACACCACCACGTTATCGTTGTGGTCGGAGGCGTCTCGTATCAAGTCAAAATGGCCGTTGTGGAGGGCCCCCATGGTGGGTACAAATCCAACGCTTTCACCCGCGAGCATCCGTTCTTTTCGCCATGCACGCATACCTTTTATAGTTCTAAACACTGGTATTCGGGACCTTGGAAGAAATTCCTGTCCATCTACTCTGGAAGGGCCCTGTAGGGAAGGTTTTTGTGGATGCTCATGAGAGATGGTGGCATGGAAGCCATTTTTAAATGGCAAATTTACTATAGAAAAGGGAGCCCATTTTGGCAGTGTCACGGTGCTAGCTCCGCCTGGATACGCAAGCCCTGTACCAAATGTCCTAGCTGCTGGCCTCGACAGTGTACGAACGCCTCGAAGCATGTCGAATCTTGCGAGTCCGTAAATAGAAGCATCAAACAAAAAAAATCCTCGGTGGGTCTTACAATGTCACGTGGTAAATAGACTCGACGCGAAGCTCGAGAGTCGACCCATTGAGCAAGTCGGACTTTCCAGGTCTTTTATTTGGATTATGTTGCTAGATAGACGAGAACTTGCGTCACAAGTTCACGTGGAAAGCATATATTGGCAGCATCAATATGATGAAATTACTAAGCACACATCACAAGGGATCTTACATAAAGACGGCACGACTGTCGGTGCAAAGGATGCTTTTAAAGCAGAAATTTAGCGGCGGCTGTTCGCCATTTTCGTAATTTGTACATACATACCTAAATAAATTGGCTGCAAGGTGCCGCTCTGTATTAAAAATGAGGGCACAGCGCACACATGGCGGCAATGGTAAAGATTTTGGGCTCGAATGAGATTCTATTCATAAAAAAAAAACCCAATAAAAATCGCAAAGTCATTAGCAGCCACACTTGCATACGTATTAGCCGGATAAGGACTAGTGCTTTGCCTTTGGCTGATGACCTTTGACAAATGGCCCCACTGTCGCTGGACTGGTAGGAACAAGCATTTCCGTCTGCTTTTGGCCAATTTTGCCATTCGTTAGCCCCGCCAACAGGCCGCTTAGCAAGGGTTGGTGAGATAGTGAGCAAATGGCCTGTAAGTAGAATTTTCATTGCTTATTGGGAAGCTAACTCCCGCCATCCCTTTCTGTTTATCTATCCTCTTTTTTTTTCACCCTTCTTTTTTTTCCGGTGGTAACCAGCTGAATTCTTTGAAGATTTATCATCGATTTATTTTGGAGCATTTAGTGGATGCCAGAGTAGTCGAACAGATTTTTCTTTATCCCCTAGTACTACTTTTTCCCTAAGATCACCATCAAACAACGCCATGGAGAGAGGCAGAGGCCGTGGTCGTGGAGGCGGCGATTTTAATCGTGGAGGTGGCCGTGGAGGCTTTAGTGACCGTGGCGGTCGTGGAGGCGGCCGTGGTGGCGGCGATTTTGGTGACCGTGGAGGCCGTGGTGGCTTCCGAGGCCGCGGTGGTTCTTCTTATGCTGGCAGTGATGCAGGCCAGAGCTTCCACGGTAGCGACCGTGGACGCGGTGGTTTCCGTGGTGGAGATCGTGGCGGATTCCGCGGCGGCGATCGCGGTCGCGGAGGTGGCCGTGGAGGCCGTGGTGGCAGTGCTGCTCAACCATTCAGGTATGTTAGTTTTATCGACGATTTTCTTAACAAATAGATACCAAGGATCCGAGCCTGCTGCCCCTGATGCCACTATTACCACGCTTGAAAACAAGCTGATGGCTGCTGATACCCCAGCAAAGTCTCCTCGTTTCCCTCACCGTCCCGCTTACGGTGCTTTGGGAAAGGCCACGAAGGTTTGGTCCAATTACTTTGAGCTGGATGTATCCAAAATGCCGAGTGTCTTCCAGTACACGTTACATGCCTTCAAGAAGCCTGCCCCTCCTAAGGAAGGGGAGCCCCCTAAGCCTATGCAAAAGACGCAGGCTGTTGAGCTCAAGGGACCATTCATGAGACGTCTTCTTCGCCATATCATGGTGGAGGTTTTGGGTTCTATCAATGGCCTTGCGCCCCGTTCTGAACTCCAGAGTAAGCTTATCACCCTCCAAAAGATCCCAGATGCTACTGTGGAGGCTCTCAAGAATGTCTCTTTTGATGGCTCCTTTTTCGAAATTGTCCTTGACGGCCCCCACATTGTTGACGCCTCTCTCCTTGTCAAGTGGCTCAACACGATGCGTGACGCCAATGACATTGAGGACGTCTCCTTCCCCAAGTTCCAGGAGGTCATTGACATGATTGGTATTGTTATTGGCCATGGTCCTCGTATGAATGGTCAAGTTTCTGCCGTTGGCCGCAACCGCTTCTTCCCCATGGGAAGTGACCATGAGTTCAGGGACTTGGAGTACTCCCCTCTCGAGATTGTTCGTGGCTTTATTCAAAGTGTTCGTCCTGCGACTGGCCGACTTCTTTTAAACGTCAATGTTACCCACAGCGTATTCCTTTCCCAGCAGCAATACATTGGTCTGCAGCCTATTGCAGACTTGCTTCAGCGCAAATTCAACATTCTTTTACGCAATGTTCGCATTACTGTCAATTTCCCAAATGAAACAAAAGAGTTTACCATGACCGGTATCGCTCTCGGTAAAGACAGGAAGCCTATGAGAATGTCTAGCTGTACGTTTACTCGTGATGAAGTGAAAGTCAGCTCTTTGGCTTACCTCGAAGAGAGTATGTATTACTGCCCTTTTTCTTTATTTTATATTTTTTATAAATTTGCTAACAATCCACAGAGTACAAAGGTCGAAAGATTAACCCCAACGACTTTGCTATCAACGTTGGCAAGCCCGGAAAGGAAATTGTCTACCCTGCGTCGTGGTGCTCTATTGTTCCCGGCCAGCCTTCGAACCGTAAACTGCAGGGCAATGAGACCTCTGACATGATTCGCTTTGCCTGTCGTCGCCCCTTTGAGAATGGTGATTCTATTATCCAGCTTGGGCGCAAAACGCTTGAGCTTGGTGGTAACGCAAGCATGAAGGAGTACAATGTTGCTGTTGGTGAGAAGCTCCTCACCTTGAACGCTCGCATTCTCCCCACCCCAGCAGTGACGTATAAGGACAAGCAGACTGCTAAAATTAATACGGGCTCTTGGAATCTCCAGAATGTCAAGTTCATTGCAGGCCCTCGGGAACGCACAATTCCCTGGTCCTACTGTGTTACTGGCTTGTGGAATGAAAGAATGGGCAATGTCGATGGCACCGTGAAAGAATTTGGCGTGTCTCTCAAGGGCTACAGCATTCCGGTTACTGATAAGCCCACCCGTCTTGATCGCCCTGGTGAGTTGTATAGGGTCAATGATCATCAGACCACTGCTACTGGGATTCAGAACATTCTTGATCCCAAGTTTAAGGACGCTGTTGGCAACGGCTCTAAAGTGATCCTCTTTGTCCTCAAGCAGAACGACAAGAATATTTACGATGCCATTAAGCTTTTGGGTGATGTCAAGTATGGTGTCCACACTGTCTGTGTCACTTCAGCCAAGTTTATGAAAAATGACGCCCAGTACTTTGCCAATGTTGCTTTGAAGTTCAATCTCAAGCTGGGTGGTATGAACCATGGCCTCGGAAATGACAAGTCTCTTGGCATTATTGGCAGGGGAAAGACGATGGTTCTGGGCTACGATATTATCCACCCCACGAACCTCGGCACGCCGTCTGACTCGAATGACCTTCCCAGTCATGTCGGTCTTGTATCCAGCATCGACAGCCGGCTTGGACAGTGGCCTGCTTGCTTGTGGAGCCAGACCGGTCGTCAGGAAATGACTTCTGAGGCTCTTGTGGGTGCCTTTTCGTCTCGTCTCGACCTCTGGAAGAAGTATAACAAGGAGTATCCCGAGAATGTTCTCATTTACCGTGACGGTGTCAGTGAGGGCCAATTTGAGCAGGTTATCGATGTTGAGCTGCCCCACATGAAGCAGGCCTTGAAGAACAAGAAGTGTGAGAAGACCAAGATTACCGTTGTTGTGTCGGTCAAGCGCCACAACACACGCTTCTTCCCTACAAACGAGGCCGAGATGAGCCGGTCAGGCAACATCCTTTGCGGTACGGTTGTCGACCGTGGCATTACTCTGCAGCGCTACTGGGACTTTTTCCTGACGGCCCACAATGCCATCCAGGGCACGGCCCGTCCTGCTCGTTATACTGTCATTTATGACGAGATTTTTAAGGACCGTGTTGCCAAGGAGGGTCCCGCCATTACTGGCGAGCTCGAGAGCATCACGTACAATATGTGTTTCTTGTTTGGCCGTGCCACCAAGGCTGTAAGCATCTGCCCCCCTGCTTACTATGCCGACTTGGTCTGTACCCGCGCTCGTCTGTACCAGAGCAAACTCTTTGATGCCGTTATTGATGGAAAGGAGGCGACGGCAGCTGACAGAGCTATGCCTCAGGTCCACCGCAACCTTGCGGATTCTATGTTTTACATTTAGGTATTTCTCTCGGTTCATGTCTATTTGGGCAGAATAGCGTTTTGAATGAATAGCGTTGCAATTACTTTTAATACCTAATCCCTACTGGTTGAATAGCGTATAAGCTGACTAATATTGGTTAGCTAAGCAATGAATTTTTACAAAAAAAAGCATCTCGAGATTTATAATTTAAAATATTTTGGCCATGATATCTCGACTGGCCTTACGACTTGCTCGGACAAGGGCATGTATGCCCAAGGGCCAATTTCGGCTTTATTCTGCAGAAGCGGAACAGCCAGCGCCTCCTTTATTAGCCAAAATGAAGGGGGACTTGAAGGCGGCCATGAAAGCCAAGGACAAGGCACGGCTTTCCGTTCTACGGTCTGTGCTGGCGGCTGTGTTGAATGCGTCCAAGACGGCACAGCCTGTGAATACGGATGCCAAGGTTGTGGCGCTGTTGCGGAAGACGGCAGAGGCTTCAAAAGAAGCTGCCGAGGAGTTTCGAGGGGCGGGCCGTGGGGAATTGGCCGAGGCTGAGGATGTGCAGGTGCAGATTCTCGAGGCGTACGCCAAGGAAAGCGGAATTCAGAGCGTCTCTGAAGAGCAACTCAACGAAATCATTGGCAGTGTTGTGGCTGCCATGGGAGAGACGCCCAAGGCGGGTGATGTCATCCGGCAGCTGTTGGCGCCAGAAGGGCCTCTTTTTGGAAAAGATGTGAACAAGGCCGTCATGGCCAAGATTGTCAAGCAAATGACACGATAAAGACAAGAGGGGGCATGAAAAAGGAATATGTGAAGGGGTTCGGGATCTACAACATGAATTCGGGCATTTGGTTTTCCATCTGTTGTGTGACGAAAAAAAATGAAGAACAATAAAAAAATAAAAGCACAATCTTGTTTTGTAAAATGACAAGGGGAATGCCCTTACATGAAGATATTCATGAAGATCTTATTCAGCCGAATAGAGAGAGAAATAAAACGAAAGAGCGCCATTGTACAACGCCATCTGTTTCTTCAAAGGCAAGGGGGGCACTTTTATTTCAAAAAAAAAACATTGTTCAATACAAGCTGATAACGGTCGAGTGGTGCAAGATCGATCTTGTACGTCCTCTGGCCCATCATGTTGCAAAGCATCATCCCTCGCTTTTTGTAATGTCTCACCTGACGAATGGTCTTCCTCTCCAACGTTTTTTTATAATAAAAAATTGACCGTTTCATTGTTTTTTGTCTAATTTTGTTTCTTTTTCTTTTCTTTTTTGCTTGCATACGATTGTTTCATGTTATGAATGGACCAAGAAAAAGCTGTACGCGGAAAAGTGAATGGCAAAGGAAAAGGCGAAGAGCAGCAGGAAAGAGAAAGGAGAAAAGGAGCGAGTGAATGAGGGGGAACATGGAAATGATGCGACTCATAATGCTGTACAACAATGTCTGTTCCAGACGACAGCGTTACACAGCATGGCAAATAATTAAATGTACAAAAAGAGATCAAAAACATGATTGGCCGACGACGGGCATATTCTTTGGAAGATAACCACCATACGGAAAGTACCCGCCATCAAGACGACTTGTGGACCGTTCCGCATGTTGTCTTGAAGTTTTTTTTTTATATTTTTTTACTTTTTATGTGTAGATGTTCACTTCAGCTGCGTCCACGACAGAGAAAAGGCCCTTTCCAATAACAATACAAATGCCGTTATCGTTGAGAATGCAGCTCCAATGAACATTTTGAAAGGCAATTGTCAATAAAGACGCGTTCAACGGTTAGTTTTCTTTAAAGTTGAGAGAGATCGCCGCTACCCCACAAAACTGTGCGCTGGTGGACCCACTCTTTGGGAGATCGAGCCGTTGCGCCTTTCTTGATGGGGGCTAGTGTTTCTTGGAAACGGAGTGATTGGGCACCACGTTTGTAAAACGAAATCATAGGGTCTGTTCTGAAAAAAGAGGTCTGAAAGGAGTGCAGACAAACAAGAGAACATTGCGAAAAAGGGAGGAGAAAAACTTCCAGCTGAGGTACAGAGGGCTTGTATTTTTTCTTGCTTTCTTCTTTGCTCTGCCTGCCTGGACTGCTTCTTTTTTTTGGTAGCGTTGACTCACCGCTGTTTGAAGGCTAATTGCATGAAAGTACTATGTATTTACAATTCTTTGGGTGCATTAAATGGGATTTCATTTTTCAAAAAAAGGACATTTTTTAGGAGAGAAAAAGAAAAGAGTAAAATTGTATGACTTGCGAGAGGTATTATCTCAGAGGGGCTCTTCAAATAATACTGGAGGGGTAAAAAAAGTAACGAAGATCATTGTTTCAAAACTGAAAAGAAGAGAGGAGAATGCCACGACAGAGAGACAGTATACAAAGCTGAGACGAAGTGTTGGAAATCATTAGGAGCATCTTTTTCGAGGCAAAGATGACCATCTTTGCTGCAAGGTGGCACAATGTGGGTACGGTTGTACTTGATGAAGATTGTGATAGTAATGTGATGAGAAGAGGAGCCACGTCCCCCCTCATTTCTCTTCTTTTTCTTTTTTTTCACGTCTTTGTCGTTGCTCTGCTTCGCCATGATGCATTGGCAGGATGTTACCCTGCCCTCAGCAATGCATACTGACAGAAAATTAAAAAACAAAATAAAAAATGTAAAGAGGGTTATATGGTTTCTTGATGAAATTCATATGAGGCGCATATTGGCTCTCTTTTAGAAAAGGCATCGCCTAAATCATGGGATGGCAATGACGTCTTTTACTTTTGCACAAATGTACTATTTTTTTTACATGCTCCATCGCTTTCAGTGCAAGTTAGAAGCAATGGCCCTATAATTAAACCTCAACTGTAAAAACGGCAAGTGACATGAAGTGAATGACGAGAACCAAAGAATGCCTCTGTCTGCATTCTGCCCCGCTTGCACAATCATCCATTCCACAGAACACGTTCCCCACCAGACGCACAGCGACCCCCCCTAGCTGGCTATGGCCTCATTCAACTGATGAATACAGTATACGTACCAAAAAAATCCAGCAGCTCTTCTTCAATCCCTTGCTCCCAGCTCTCTTTCTCTTTCTTTCTTTCTTTTTTTTTTCTTTCGAGTGCATCCTTGAAAAAAAGTGCTGGGATCTTCCCTTTCTCTTCAAACTTTTTTTCCCTGACATCTTGTCGTGATCATTTTGAACAAGCAAAAAAAGGTAGACTACCATTGACAAGAAGTTAAGAAACGATCGGCTGATTACAAAGATCCACCCATCAAGAGCGTTTTTTTTTAAAAAAAAAGGAGGAAGAAAAAAACGAGCAAAAGAGCGGTGTCTAATTTTTTGGATTTGAATGGCCGTGTGCGTCCGTACGTGGTAGCAGAAAAAAAAAGACCCTTGGGACGACGAAATCATTCGCTTGGATCTGACCTTGATCCTTGTTTCCCTCACTTTTCCTCCCTTCGCTTACCCTTTCATTTCTCCTCTTTTTTTTCACTTTTTACTCTTCTGTTTTTCAAAGCCTCCCAACCTCCTCTCTTTGCCTCAACTTCTGTGGCGAATAAAGAACGGGGCCTTTTTTATTTTTATTTTATTTTTTTTGTTGCGTATGACTTTATGTGTACGTGATGAGTTACAGCTACGCTCCGGATGCCACTGATGCTGGTGCTGGCTTCATCAACCAGTTCTTCCCGTATACGGAGACAACTTCACACAATAGCGGCTCGGTGGACTCTGCCCCCATGCCCATGATGAACATAGCTTCCACACCTGAACAGCAACAACTCCCGACCGGGTGGGAACTTCTTGATTATTCCTCGGGCGTGCCATCGTCATCTGATCCTTTGTCGTCGCCGTCAGGCTCACTCCCTAGCCACGGCCCTGGCTCATCCAGCCCGATGACGCAACAGCTGATGGCCCCTTTTCAAAATGCAAAGATTGGATCCCCTGCCCTCTTGACGGAATGGTCTCTGCAGCAAAGTCAACGTCAGTTTGAACAGACCCAGCTCCAGCAAATCCAGCAGCAGCTTCTTCTGAGCCATCAGCAAGGCCACGACTTTCAGTCTCTTCCACAGTTGCCACAAATACCTCAGATTGCCGAGCTTCCTGCCCTGTCACAGACGATGCAGAGCCAGCCACAGGTGGCCACTCAAGATCTCCAGGCCTTTGTCCAAGACGCTTCTGTTCCTCCCATGAGCTTTACTTCGTTCCCAGCTGCTTTCCCCGACACGCGGCTCGACTACATGTCTGCTCCACAGCCAAACAATGCGGGCATGCAGCTTGGGAATGCCTTTGTTCCCCTGCCACAGACGTCTGGTATGGATGCTTCGCCGAATGCCCTGCAAGCTGGTCTTGGCATGGCCAATTGGCAGGACTTCCAGCTGATGTACCCGTCCATGCAAAACCACCATATGCGTGGGCAAGTAAGTAGCTTCAAGGGGGCCTCTCCGACAGGGTCCCAACTGGAGATTTCGTCTTTGAGTGGCTTAAGTGGTGATGCAGAGTGGTCCGCAGTGAACTTGTACCCTCGCATGGATGCTTTCCCCCAGACAAACTCGCAGCAGTCTGTCTTCAATCCAAGCCAGACGCTCCATCTACGCACAAATTCAGAGTCTTCGCAGTCAGAGTCGCATCCTCTTGATCTCAGTAGTTTTGAGGACTTGCAGTTCCCAAGCCCCTATTCTCACAGTCCCGATAGCCAGCGTGCTTTCATGGCCCCAGCATGCAACCATGGCTTGTCAATGGGCCACATGCACAGCCTATCGCAAGGGATCATGAGTCCAGGCTCTGTTTCGCCAGCTTCGAGGAACCCCGTCATGATGCAACCTCCCATGATAGCGTCCATGGCCCCTGCCAAGCGCCAGTCCCATTCTGGCCCGGGAATTGGCCGCACGTCTGCTATTTCTGCTTCGTCGCCACCCATCCGGCGGTCGTCCAATATCCCTCGCAAGACACCCATTACAAAGAACGGCCCCAAGGCGGTTGTGCGACGGACGACGAGCAGTAAGGACAGCAAGTCGAACGAGAAGAAGGTGGGCCGTCGTCGTGGGCCGCTTTTGCCGGAGCAGCGCAAGCAGGCGAGCGAGATCCGGAAGCTGCGTGCGTGTTTGCGGTGCAAGTTTTTGAAGAAGACGTGCGATAAGGGCGAGCCGTGTGCGGGCTGTCAGCCTTCGCATGCGCGTCTGTGGCAGGTGCCCTGCACGCGGATTGACATCAAGGATGTGGCCTTTTTCATGAAGGACTTCAAGGCGGACTACGAGCGCCATATGGGTCTGGGCATGTCTGTTTTCAACGTCAAGGGCTTCAGCAAGTCGGAGACGCTCATGTGGATCACGCATGGCTATGGCTTTTGTCTACCGGTCATGGTTCGCCAGGTGCATGTGGCCGACGAGAGCTGTTTCCAAGTGGACTGGGTGGAGTCGTATATGACGGACCAGGACCCCATCAATTTTGGCATTCGGACGGACCGTCTTGATGTTGGCGAAGAGGGCATTAGCATTGAGAAGCTGTCGACGTATCTTGACCGCCACATTGATGGGTCCTTTGAAGTCTTTATTGAGGACCATTTCGAGGGCACGCCTTTTGTGACCGAAGTTCTCAAGACGGTGCACCGTTACTACATCAAGGAGGGTCTTTCCGTGATCCGCAAGGCGCTGAAGCTTGTGCTTGCCTACAACTTGACGACGCACATTACTCTGATTGAGCAGCAGGCCTCGGATGTACCGATTGAAGGCCAGATTGACGATGAGGAGAGCAAGTTTTATGGCAAGACGATTGCACCTGTCATGATCAATTTCCAAATCAAGTGTGCCATGGCAGAGATGTGGCGTGAGCTGCAGCGAGAGATTTTAGAGGAGCTTTCGGGATTGTATTCGCGCGTCTACAGCGGCGACCGAATGAAGAACTGGCCGACGATTTTCATGTTGGCAGCCGTGTTGCTTATTGTGTGGGAGGAGATGCAGTTTGATTGCCACTACCGCGTGAGCGATCCAGACCGTGTGAACAAGTTTTGCGGTGACATGGAGGGCATTCCGGTGGGCGTCATTATTGGTCTTTTCCATGCCATTTCACAAAAGATGCCATCTTTTACGGACTGGAACACGAACGACCATGCACAAGTTTTGAACAATAACATGGCTGTTTGCGATGTCATGACGGAGATGCGTAGCCATTTGGCCAATTATGGTACGTGTTTTTTGAACATTCTCTATTATATGAGGGCTAACGTGTAGATAAATATTTACGATCACGGCATCATCATACGGCCTTTGACCGGCATGACTTTGACAGTTTGTCCAACAAATTTTTGTCCAAGCTGTTCATTCGAGCCCATTGATTCTTTTTTTTTCTTTACCTCTTTTTGAATCTTGATTTTTGTATCTTTCTGATTTTTTTGATGGTTGATGATGTATTGAAGTTGTATTCTCTTTTTTGCAATTAATTGTTTTGTTTTTGGCTTTTTGTACTTATGGTTGTATGATGCTGATGAAGTGAGAGAAAAAAAAAGGAAACGCCCAACTTTTTTTGGTTATTGGTGATGATGGCGATATGGTGTATGAGATATGAATACAGTTTGGTTTTGAATGCACGGTCAGCTTTTAGAAGGATGTTGTAATACATAAAAATAGAATGATGAGAATGTCATAATGTGGGGAAGGGAGGGCTGACGGGGGCCGGCTGTGGACATTCAGGACCCAAGGCCGCTTTTCGATCGAATGATTCGTTCCATAAGATACATCCGAAAATACATTTCGGGATGAGCGGTCTTGTCAGTGGCGAAAGAGGGTCCTCTTTGACGTCACTCTCATACATCACGGCGGGTACATGCGAGGTACTATGTGGTAATGTGACACGCACGGGTCTCTGCTAGATGCATCTGGAAGAAAGGAAAGTGAAATGGCTGGAACAAAAGCAATGCTTGATAAGCAACTAAAAACAGTCATTGTTGAATAGATTGTGCCTTCCGTTGGCGACTGCCTAAAGACCAAAAGTATAAAGTAGAGGACACTTCTCCTTCCCAGTGCCATCCTTCTTGTCCTTTTTTTCTAATTCTTATCAAAACAACAAAAAACGAGTCTTTTTTCTTTGCATTCCCACGTTCCATTACAATGCAGATTTTTGTAAAGACACTTACGGGCAAGACCATTACTCTTGAGGTCGAGTCTTCTGATACTATTGACAATGTCAAGTCAAAAATTCAGGATAAGGAGGGCATTCCCCCGGACCAGCAGCGTCTTATCTTTGCTGGAAAGCAGTTGGAAGACGGCCGCACCCTGAGTGACTACAATATCCAAAAGGAGTCTACTCTTCACCTAGTCCTGCGTCTGCGTGGCGGTATGCAAATCTTTGTAAAGACCCTTACGGGAAAGACCATTACTCTGGAAGTTGAGTCTTCTGACACGATTGACAACGTCAAGTCGAAGATTCAGGATAAGGAGGGCATTCCCCCGGACCAACAACGTCTTATCTTTGCTGGAAAGCAACTGGAAGACGGTCGCACTCTGAGCGACTACAATATTCAGAAGGAGTCTACCCTGCATCTGGTTCTTCGTCTGCGTGGCGGTATGCAAATCTTTGTAAAGACCCTCACGGGAAAGACCATTACTCTAGAAGTTGAGTCTTCTGACACGATTGACAACGTCAAGTCGAAGATTCAAGACAAGGAGGGCATTCCTCCAGACCAGCAGCGCTTGATTTTTGCTGGTAAGCAGCTGGAAGACGGTCGCACTCTGAGCGACTATAATATTCAGAAGGAGTCGACTCTTCACCTTGTCCTGCGTCTACGTGGTGGCATGCAAATCTTTGTGAAGACGCTGACTGGCAAGACTATTACATTGGAAGTAGAATCTTCTGACACGATTGACAATGTCAAGTCGAAGATTCAAGACAAGGAGGGCATTCCCCCAGACCAGCAGCGTCTTATCTTTGCTGGGAAACAGCTGGAAGACGGCCGTACGTTGAGTGACTACAATATTCAGAAGGAGTCTACTCTGCACTTGGTTCTTCGTCTTCGTGGAGGCCAGTAGGCTTATTGCTTTGGTTCTTTTTATATATTTTATGATACTTATGGTCAATAAAGAGTAGCGAATTACTGGAGTGTATATATATATATATATATTGACAACAATGAAAGACTAGAGGCGTAACATCGTGAATAAGAAAAAACAGAATAGAGGCATGTAGATTACTGCGAGTCTGATTCGCTATCAGAGGCGTGCAAGAGGGAAAAGTTTGTGTGTGAGCTTTGGCGACGGCGCAGTTCGCGGGACTCTCCTCGTTCACGCATGGCAGAGCGGATTTTCTGGGTGGCGTCGTCGAGGTTGATTTTGAGAGTGTTGACGTGGACGCTGCTGCCGCTGCGGGACGGGGGGCGGGTGGCGAAAAAGGGCACGCGGCCGATATTGCTAAAGGACTCGTTGCGGGGGATATCGCGCATGTGCACGGGGCTTGTGACAATGTCCTCGCGGCGGAAAATGGACGAGGGGATGCGGAGGGACGGGAAGGGCGACAGTGGCGACGGGAGAGCCGCATCCTTTTCCTTCTCCTTCTCCTTTTCCCGCTCCTTTTCCCTTTCTCGTTCCCTGTCGCGGTCGTCGCGCTTGAGGGCCCATTGGTCAAAGTCGGGGTACATTTCGGGGCCCAGGGTGTGGATGAGATGCGTCACCTTTTGCTGCAGCTCGGCCCTCTGAGCACGGAGGGCCTGGATGGACGAGCTCGAGGTGGGCGACATGCAGAGCACCAGGGGCCGCAGCGACTTGACAATGTCCATGCCGACCTCGCCAAAGCGAAGACTGGCAAAGCTAATGGTGGGAAAGACAATCCAGCCCGTCAAAAAGACCATCCACCAGGGCATCGACGCCGCCCACGCCGGGACGTAGCCCCAAAGCCGGTCGTTGCCAAACTTGTAGACAAACAGGACACAGTACAAGTTGTAGAGCAGCGGCGCCAGGGCCATGGACACGAGGATCTTCCATGTCGCCATAACATCCCGGCCCTGGATCTTGACAGCCGAGCCGGCCAGTGCCTCGGCGGCCATGCGGCGACTGTACAGCTTGGTGGCCACGAAAATGGGCGAGAAGAGCACGAGGCCCGGCAGAATGGCGCTGCTCAGCAAAAGCAGCTGGCCCACACGCATGACAAACAGGCCGACGACCTTCCACCACGGCATCCGCGCATAGTTAACCTGGTGGTCGCGGATGTTGAGGTAGCGCAGCTTACGGTTGTACTCGGTGACGTCTGTCTTGAGGGCCAGCAGCCGCGGGTCGTCCTTGTAGCGCTCAAAGCCCTTGGCGAGCCGGCGGTTCATCTCCACCACTACCGGCAACGGCAGCTTTTTTTTCTTTTTTGGGTCGCCTGGCGAGCCCGTCGGCACATATAAGCGCCGTGCCGCCTGGATGAGCATGAGGGTGTCGTAGTCCGGCGCCGAGACGGTCACGGCCGCCAACGAGTCGTGGACCATGTCGAGGAGCCGGGCAATGGCGTCTCGACGCTGGCCACGGACATACATATCCACCAGCTCGGGTGGCACCTCAAAGGACGGGCCAAACTCGACAACGGCCCGCGAACGGAACTTGTGGGCATGGAAATAGTTCATCCCCACGGGCATAATGCGCAGACCACAGCCAGGGTTGGCAGCAAGCGCCCCAAGAGCCATAATCGCCACGCCTGCCTTGATAGGGAGCAGTCCGGGACGGTCATGGCTGCCGCCCTCGGGGAAGATGCCCACACAGCCACCATTGCCCAGACGGTTGAAGACGGCGTGGTAGACCTGTGTCTGGTCCATGTGGGGGGCCAGCTTGAACTTGGAGCCCGGATAGTTGTCCGTGAGTCCCGGCGGAAGCTCGGCCACGACGCGGCCGTCGTCGTCGACTTCCGACGCCGAGAGGCCGGTTAATTGCATGGTGGCCATCTTGGTGGCAAAGGGACGCTTCAGGCGCAGCTTTGTGGGGCTGATGATCTCGTCAATGTTGCCGCTGGAGCCGCTCTGGCCTTTGACAGAGGGCAGGAAGAGCATGCCGTTGACCTGGGCATCGCGGACAAAGTCTGTGCCAATGCCCGAGATAATGGTGGGTTCGAGGATGGGATCGGCCAGGAAGACGGTGCCCTGGGCCGGCTTGGCATAGTCCTGGGCACGGCCGACGGGCACAGAGCCGACCTGGCGAGATGACCACCCAATGAAGCCATTGACGGACTTTTGTGCAATCAGCAGCGACACGCGGCGTTTTGCCTCGTTGCGTAACGTTCGCTGCAGGACGAGGGCGTCCACAAACTGGTTGGCGTGCGGGGCCGCCACAAACAGCACGGGGCCTTCGCGCGGGACCTTCCAGGAGCCCCGGGGATGCACCTCGCGGAAGAAGAGGTCCACAAGAACCGACATTGTCCATAGAAATGTGTCGTATTTCCAGTTGCTCATGGGATAGAGGCCCTTTTTTTCGTCCTTCTGGGGCCCATCTTTGCCGCCTGACGCCTTCTCTTCTGTTCTGCGTGCAGATGCGTCCTCCATCTCTAATCGGTGCGTGTCTCTGCGCCACTGACGTATGTATGTCTTTGGCAAAAGAAAAGGGAGCCGTACTAGCGTGCTACACCTGCGGGATACGAGCAGCGGTACATTCCACAAGCTCTTTTTAATCTCTGAACTTTTTTTGGACTCGACAGGTGGGTCTTCGCCCACCGCCCTGCGAATTGTCCCCACTACGGTCACGTGTGTATGACGTCAGGCAGTGACGTCACGACAGAAAAGACTCGGCGTGTTTGCTGCCTTTTCTCTCGACGTTCTTCTCAGCGTATTGTGCTTCCGAGGCATGGCATTGGCGCCACGGTTCCACATCCACTTTGAGCTGTATCAGCACCCACACGAAGACGCCTGGGACCCCCAGAAAACGGCTCTTTTTGGCAGTCTGCCTGCCACTCAATCGGCTATTGATTCGGCATCGAATGCCGTGCCCGACTGGCGCTTTGGGCCGCTTTCCATTGAGAGTATAGACATGGACAATGGTGGCCGTCCTGCCGCGTCCCTAGGGCCCGTTCTCGGCGGCGTCGGCAGCGAAACGCGCGGAGAATACAACCCTTTTGTGGCTAAGCCCACATCGACAAATGCCGGCACAGGCATTGTCCATCTGTACCGCGACAGACACCCCGAAGGCGAGACCCACGTCTTTGATACGGAGGATGCTGTCCTCTGCATCCCTGCCGTCCCAAGCTACCTCACAACGCGGGATTTCCTCGGCTTCGTTGGCGATTGGGGCAAAGATGTTTGCCACTACCGCATGGTCATGACGGCCAAGACCAACCGCTACATGGCCCTCCTCAAGCTCCGCGATGCCGCCAGCGCCGAGGCCTTCAAGAGGGCCTTTGAAGGGCGCTCTTTCAACAGTATCGAGTCGGAGCTGTGCCATGTAGCCCGTGTCAAGTCCATTTCGGCCACTGTGAGCTACTCGCCACACGCCCTCCCTGAAACAAGGCCCCTGCCACCGCCCACGGCCAACCTTGTCGAGCTGCCGACGTGCCCCGTGTGCCTCGAGCGCATGGACGACGCTGCCGGCATCATGACCATCCTCTGCCAGCACGTCTTTCATTGCACGTGTCTGCAGAACTGGTCAGGCTCCGGATGTCCCGTCTGCAGGGCCACCAACACGCCCGACGACGGCCCCAAGAGCCTCGAGGCTACGGTGCCTTTTGGCGGCGATGCATACAACATTTGTGCCATGTGCAACTGTACTGATGACCTGTGGATCTGTCTTATTTGTGGTCATGTCGGCTGCGGACGCTATAAGGGGGGGCATGCCAAGGAGCACTGGCTCCAAACCATGCACTCCTACAGCCTCGAGCTTGAGACGCAATATGTATGGGACTATGCTGGTGATGCCTGGGTCCATCGTCTGCTTCGCAACAAGGGCGGGAAGATTGTGCAGCTCGACGAACAGCGTGGCGAAGACGTGGACGAGACTGTACCGCGGGCCAAGCTTGACCAGATCAGCGTTGAATATGGCCATTTGCTGACGAGCCAGCTGGAGAGCCAGCGTCTGTACTTTGAGGAACTCGTTCGGAAAGCCGTCAAAAAGGCAAGCAAGGCTACGGCCACCATAGAGAGTGCCCATGCCGAGTCCAGCAAGGCACAAGAAGCACTAGAGGAGGCGAGGGACAGAGCCCAGCAGCTGCCTAGCCTCGAACGGGACGTCAGTCGAGAGCGGAAGCGAGCTGACAAGGCGGCCGAGCTGGCACGGACATTGAGCAAATCATTGCAGGACGAGAAGCGTGTGTCTGATGGGCTGTTGGAGCGCATCAAGCACATGGAGAAAAAGATGGCGGCATTGGCAACGGAGACGGCAGAGTTGAAGGAAACGAACCGGGATTTAACAATGTTTATCTCTGGCCAGGAAGAGATTGCCAAATTGGAGGCAGAAGGGCAGCTGGAGATGGGCGAAGCCGCAGAGGGGACAGTTGGTGTGCAGGAAAAGAAAAAAGGGAGGAGGAGGAAGCATTAACGTGGAATACATCTTGGAGTAAGATTTTAAGAAACCGGTGTCTTGTAGTAAAAAGTACAATAATTGATAGCTTCCTACATATATACCTACCTATTTTTGTTTGAAACCAGAAAATGCCGACGGCAGCAGCTTCGTTCTCATTTCCTCCATCTTGCCTTTATAGCCATCTTCCTTGTCAAACGTTATGGTTCCGTTGGTGATGATGCCATGAATTTTCGATGTAGGGCAGGCTGTGGTTGTATTGTGATCGTAGTAGTACTTGCTCCAGGCACGTCCATTGACCGTGATGGGCCCTTCACAGTAGCCGTATCCATCTGTCGAGGACAATGTTTTCAGATGGACAAGATTGCCGCTATGCGGTTTGCAGACATTCAAATACAAATCGCCCTTGTCGCTTTGTGCCTTGTAGAGACTGGGCCGCTTTGGTTTCTCTTCGGCATAGTTGAAGTAGGAAATATCTCCTTCGGGGGTGTATGCATCTATATTTGCACTTGTACGATATGCCTGACAGAAAATGTTTCCAGACTTTCGGCACCGCAATCGTACATCGCTCTCCCAGCCAAACGTTCCATCGATGGTACCCTCTTCGACCTTCAAATTGACGGCAGAATGGCTATCACCTTGTACAGATTTATATCGAATATCCTTTGAAGCCTTGACATCCAATAGGGTATTCTTGCACTGATCCCACGATCGCTTTCCGAAAATATCCACGGAATGGGCAAAAATCGAGGCATCTACACAGCTCACACTTCCACTCACAAGGGTTGGCACATAGGGCGACAAGGCTTCCACTGTAATTTTTTCAAAGAGAGAAAGAGTATCGCCTCTCCTTCTTTCAAATTCAATAAGACAGCAGTCGATCGTCTTCAATTTGAGGGTTTTAATCTCTACTTTGGAATCAACATCAAGATTGACAGCGAGGCTATGCACCTCCAAGTCAAGGCATGCTAGTTTCACGCGATCAGAGTTTTTTGGGACGTAGAGACAAACTTCAATATCTAGCACGCTGTCTTCCCCCAGAGGCGTGACCGTAATGATGTCGCAGCCATCAACGAAACTGTACTCCACCGTGTATTTGGAGGCGGCGTATTTAGCCTTTACCACGCATTTGTTCATCAAATTGGGCATCAGTCTCACCGCACCATAGATTTTAGAGAAATGCCCCTAGCAGGGTTTTCTGTCCACTAGAAATTTAAACTTGATCTCATCGCCCGTGGCGTTTCCACCATTGAATTGGAGAGTTTGGTAAAGTTCTTGGGACATTTTTTCTTGAGTGGATTCTTATCATAAAGTCGACTGAGAAGGCCTTTTATAGCTCATGAATCATACAAAACAGGGCTGTGTGTGGCTGCGGGGTAGATGGATGCACAATTTTATTATGGTCAGATGCTTCGTACGGCACTTGTAGTCCAACTAGTATGTAGACAAAAGAGAGACGGGTCAGAGGTGTATATTACCTTTCATACTACGCTTCATGACAAATGAAACATTGGCTCTGTCTGCAAGCGTACACTTGCCAGAATCATCAAGCCTTTAACTTGTGATATATTTAACGTCTAACTAAGCCGCGAGGCTCATACGACGCCGGACTGGCTACCGGACAGAAATATCCCTCTGCAAGGCCCCAGACTGAGCTTTCCGCCACGAAATAAAACATTCCCAAGTATAACCTGTATGCGGCTTCCGGCCGAAGCAGCCAGGCACATTAGGGGTAAAAATCACGGCTGTGCATTCTTTATAATGCATAATAGATAATAACGGATAACTTTTGGACGTGTAGCTCAGTGGTAGAGCATAAGATTGCAAATCTTGGGGTCACGATTTCGATCATCGTCAGGTCCTTATTTTTACCATTTTTTTATTGGCGGTTATTTATACATTTTTATGAAAATTTTATTCAAGGGGCGCGAATTATGCAAGCTCTTATGCAAGGGGTGCATGCGGGTTAGACAAGTGCGCAAACGCCCTGAGGGTGATGGAGACGGCGATCGGAGTGCTTGACACTCGACGGCACAGCATGTCTCTCAAAATCCGATCGCTGCTGAAGCGCAAGTCGCTGTTGACGGCGACAAGCTCGAAATCGAGCATTCATTCACAAGGTAGGCCCCACTCAAGTTATGAAGAAACGGGTACATGGCCGAGTACGGAGAGGGACGCGTCGCTAACAAAGTCGAGTGTCGGCAGATGCATCGCCGCGGCTAAGTTTTTCGCATGACTCGTTGTCCGACAAGCTGAGCGATTTTGAAGAGCCGAAGCCGACGATGACGATGACGCAGCTGAACCGAACACTGACGATTCGGGCCGTCAATGACGAAGAAATCGTCGTTTCCGAGACGAAAAAAACCGAGACAAAAGACGGTGAAAATGAGGCAAACGAGGGTCTAGTAGCCGCGGGAGCGGTCGTGGGGACGTCTGGGGAGGCCACCGGGCCGGCAGGGCCGACAGGGACGTCTGTGGCGACGGAGGGGCCTGGTGGAGAGGCAAAAGAGGCAAAAGAAGGCTGGAACTCGACGATTGGAAAGGCAGGCCTAGGCAAGACAGGACGTGTCATTAACAAGCTTGTGTCGGAAAATGAGGCACTGAAGCTGGAGCTCAAGGTTGAGAAGCTCAACTCGGAAGAGAGAGTGCGGCAGGAGAAGCTGCTGAACGAGAGAATGCAGCGAATGGAATCCGAACGGGAGACTTTGAGGCTGAATGAATCGCTCAGCAAGTCGCTGCTGGAGCGGAAAGAGGCGCAGATGGAGACGCTGCAGGGTGCTCTGGCTCTGGAGAAGAAGCGGGCAGCAGAAGCCCTCGAACGGGAGCGAGAGTGGCGTCACGAGCTCGACAAAGTGCGAAGCGAGGCCAAATCGCAGGTTGAGACGGCCACAACGCAGGCAGCGCTCATGGAGGGCCGCTACAACGCCATCAGCAGCCACTGGCGCGACCAGGGGGACATGGTGAAGCGCGAGGCCAAGAAAATGCGTGCTGAAATTGCCCAATTAAACGAGGAACGCCGCAGGGACGACGACAAGATTTCCATGCTGCGGGACCTCTGCGACCAGCAAAACTCCAACCTCAAGACACTTTTTGCGCAGAAAAACGCCCTCGCCGAGCAGTTCGACGCCTACAAAGACGCCCAGGACAGTCTCCTGCATGCCATCAAGACCAACGGCATCGAGCGTGCCGAGGAGCAGGGGCGGCTGCTGCAGGAGTCACGCGAGGTCCTGGACAAGCTCAAGTGGGCTCTCAACGTAAAAACCACCATTCCGTGGGCAGAATAAGTACATATAAGGCCGGCCACGGCCATAGCCCCTTTTACTGGGGCTTTCATATCATGACGGGCGTATGGCGTTAGTATACTCTATGGGTCTTGTTTCTTGCCTTTTTTCTGCACTATAATATCCTACCGCAAATATATCTGCACTACCACCCTCCGTCGTGGGCTCACCATGGCCTGGAGCATGAACGGGGCCAAAGAGTCCCTAGCGTGGCCCTCCTTGAGAATAGAAACAAAATCTCATTTGCGTTCCCCTCAAGCCATAGACAGCGACGTTCTTTGGATAACCTCTCATCTTCAATACATCGTGTCCCCAAAACAGGTCGGCCATGAGAGCGATTACGAGCCCTCCAACAGCGAGTTCATTGGCTTTGGGAGCGGCTATAGTCATGATGGCAAATAATAAACGAAATCATGTGGCCGTGGATATAAAGAAGCTGCTAGCTCTCGTTTTTTGAAAAAAAATAAGAATTTTAAATCTATTTTAAAAAGAAAAAAAAAAGTCCGTTTACGATAAAGGGGAAATTTTCCTCAAGAGATACAAAGATGATGCCCTCTTTGACGAGTGGTTTGAGCTCTTTGCCCCCCTTCTACCATCATTGTTCATGTTAGCAGGGCTCAATTATGAAACAGTTTCGTTCCAATCCAAAGCAGAGTCGCTAGATACACAAACTCGAATATGAAGCGTAAAATGAGGTGCATGGCAATGTTACCCCTTAAAAGAAGAAAAGACAGTACTATATTACCGAAGACGGGATTTCTCCCGAAAAATGTAGCAATAGCGCTGAAGGCTTCCTCTTTGCCTTGGCCTATCACCTCGAAAAAAGGAGAGGGGGGCACTATAAGGCTATAACTATAGCAGGTCTCATTCAACGTGCTTTGGTAGCCGGTCCTGAGCTCACACAGGATTCCATTCAGGAAATGCACAACAGGAAAAATGCTAAAAAATTGTGTTCTTTGTGGGATCTCAAAGATGCATTTCCTAGTGAAGCCATGGAAGAGGAATATTTTCATGGAATAACTTGAAAATCGCCCAGATTCTCCGGTGTTTCAGCCGCTTCCTCACTCGAGACCAAATCAAATATATCCTTTCTGGCTATGGAAGTACACTTGAGAGCTGTGACACGAATTTCAAACTGAATCGAGGGTATACCTGACATACCTTGGAATCTATGTGGATACCTTCTACAAGTTTTGTTGTTTGGATAGCACTGTGACGCATTTGGCATTGACAGACTATTATCATATATATAGTCTCTCTACTGGATATCCAACACTAGGAGACATCTTTCGGGGTGTCCTTAAAAATGCCACCGGCTTACGAGTGCTCACCATCGAGCGAACAGACTTTACCGACGGTGCCTTACGGTGGTTTCTTCGGCGGAATCAAGAATTGCAGGATCTTCGTCTGTATTCTCGCGTTGTTACACAGGCCGTAGACAGCTCTGAAGGTAAGTTTGAGAATGTCCCCATGTCATCATACACGGTGAAGTGCATACCAAATAGCTTGAGTAAGCTCCAAGTTACAAATCCATCAAAGAACTTCCACTATAAGAATTTTAAGAAGGTGATTTCGAGAGAAAATTTGACTGCCATTAGTGTTTTCAAGTTTGACTATTCAAGTATGCGGGAAGACTTTATTCAAGACGTATGCAATAACAGACACCGCATCAAGGAGGTTTCTATTGCTAAAATGGAACACGAGCGCAGCAATGTGATAGATACTCTTCTCAAGGGAAGAATAAGCCGGAAGCCCCTCAACTATACTTCGTTAATTTTTTCTGGCTTTGCATTTAAAAAAAAACAGCTAGAGCTACTCCAAAATTGCCCAGACCTTCAGACACTCATTATTAATGGTGACTGTGAATGTCAGTTTGAGGACCTCTGTCAGTTGGTCTCCAAACTGCCCAAGTTGATGGACATACGCTTTTTCAATCTCAACTTAAAAAGGTCATGGAGCCTGACAAACTTTTTGAGCGCTTTCGAGAAAGCAGATAGTGCCTCTAGAATCGTCAATCTCTCTTTTCCATCTTTGCGCATTTCTGATGATGATCTTAAAGCAATGAAGGAAAAGCTTCCCAATCTCTACAGCTACGAGTTCGAGAAGGCTCATCGTTTTTATCTTTCTGATGTTTGTTATAAGAGAAAAAGGGTCGGACGAATAGAATTGCCTATTAATATTACCGACTTGGTATTTGATAGCTCTAGTCAAGTTTGTAGGTGTTAAATTGGTAAACAAACGATGTGTGACAAACGTAGACAAAATAAAATTCGGGAAGACGAAAGATGCTGTGCAATAAGACAGTCTTTTGTCAAACTGACGAGCTGGTAGTATAGAAGAAAATACCAAGAGCTATATTTGTTACATTGATTGTACATTTGCCTCCATACTTCCTCTATCCATATTATTGCAAAAGCGAGCGTCTATCGTTTTTCCCCGAAACAAAAAAATCCTCTGGCTTTCCTCTCGCCTTCAAGAGATTTTCGAACTCTCCCCACCCTTCGTCTGTCATACACACACTGAATAGTTTTAAAGATTTAAGTGATGGCAATGCTACACCTGTTTCCGGCAGGATACTTTTGGAAAACTCGCCTGTAATCCCCTTCAGACTTTCTAGCTCAAGAGTTTGCAACTGACTGCATTCTTTCAAAACTAGTCCAAGTCCACCCCATGCGTTGTCTTCCATGGTAACATCTGCGAGGCATAACGTCTTTAGGGAAGGTAGCGCTCTTCCAGCGTCTGAAATCATATTGTTGAAACATTTTTCTGTTATTCCCCGCAGGGAACACAGGTAAACTTTCTCGAGACCACCGCAAAGTTTAAGAAATTTCCCGAACTCATTCCAAGCTTGCTCATCGATTCCCGTATTTTCAAGTTTTAAATAGGAAAGACAAGAGAAGTCTTCTTCGTCTCCATCTGGAAGCATATTCTTGAAAAATCCACCAGAGATTTTAGACACGTAGCTTATTTCAATTCTTTTCAGTTGACTACACCCCCTCAAAATTCTCCCAAAGTCACTCCAGTCTGCGTCATCTATTGATGTATCGCGGAGAGACAGGCCTTGAAGCAATGGGAATACAATGTGGCCGTTGGTTGGAATCATACTTGCAAAAAACCCACCAAAAACACGCTTAATTGAATACAATTCGAGCTCCAATAGCTTGTGGCAACCAGTGAAAAGTCTTCCAAATTCTTTTGATACTTTTTCTGATAGATTCAAATATCTCAGACTCAGGTTTTCAAGCAATGGTAGAACTAGGCTTGTTCTCTTGGAGAAAAAACGTTCAAATGATTTTTCAGTGAGGCCTTCTATATTAAAGAAGCAGAGACTCCGTAGATTATAGCACATGCTCATAAATATGAGGAGTTCGGCCCATGAATCTTGATTCATTTTTATGACAGTAGCACATAAAGATTCGAGACATGGAAATCCATCATTGCTATTAACAATCATACTAGAGAAAAAATTCGTCATTTCCCAAAGACTAGACAATTTAAGATGTTTTAGCCGTGGACATTTAGCAAAAGCCTTTCCAGCATGCTCCCATGCAGAATCCAAAACGTCAAGGTTGTTTAATAGAAGCCTTTCGAGATTAGGAAATGATGACTGGGAGCTTTCAGAATACATAGAAAGGAAAAACATATCCGTGACCATTCTTAAATTGCATAGGTGTAATTCCTTTAGGTCTTTAAGACCTTTTATAGCCTTTCCCACTTCATGATAAGCTTGCGAAGTACCGGCTGTAGTGTCGATAATGAGCTTGGTTATGTGGGGATGCGTTTGAACGATATCTAGGATCACATCTAGTGATGTACCCTTCACTTTTAAATTCAAGAGGTATGGAAAGCCGTCTTGAAGTGCCTTTTTGTGTTCCATGGATAGTAGATTATCGGGATTATACCCATGTAACTCAAACTCTTTAATTTCCTGGTTTTGTTGGATGACTTTGGTGATGAATTGCTCCCAAAAAGGAAGCTTGAAACATTCAATATCTATTTTCAATGCCTTTAGGTTTTTAACTTTGTAAATGCTTTTTGTGGTATCCTTTAACAGTGATGCTGTGGTCTTGGTGTCTCCCAAAGGCGCTTGAATGTGAAGGGCAGTGATACTTTCGCCATAAGCTCGAAACTTTTCCATACCTTCGTTCAAGTCTGGAGAGTATAGAATAAATTCAATTTCTGGATCAATTTGAAAGGAGCTAGTTTTATAGGGAGATGATTGAGTATAGTTTTTTAGTTTGAGAATTTTCTTAACAAGTCTTTTCATTTTTTCTGTTGATTCTGTTAAGACAATGTAAGAAGATGCTGAATGTGTATTATATGGAAGGAGAGAGGGGGGGGGGGAGGAGAACTATGATTGGGGAAGGGAGAAAGTGCCGTATGTAGGACATTTCAAATAGCTTACGTAACATGTATGATACAAGTTGCATACAATAGTTGTGTACGTGCATAAAGTGAAGTTTCTATGTGGTTTTTAACCGATATAGTACATATGATAGGTCGCTTCAATTGGCGATGACTTTTCGCTCATGCATGACCTCATCTGTTGCCCAATGAAGCGGTTACGGAGAATATACCCCTTCGTAGATAACCGTCTTCAAAAGCAACGCGGCACACTTGTCCTTTGTTTTCAACTCGACAAGACGTCGAATGGGGTCTTGAACTGCTTTTCCTACTTTCATGAATAGAAACCAATTAGAGAAAGCCCCATCTCACTTAAATGTGCCATAATAGATCAAAGTCAAAGTCACTTAAATGTGCCAAGTTTTTGGTTATTTCGAGTACCTTTTATGATGAATTATTCCCATAAAAGAAGTCCAAAACATCTAGCTTCTATGTTTAATCTCTTTACATTTTTGACACGGCAGACGTTTTCTTCCATGTTATTATTTAGTGATTCTGTGACCTAATATATAATATCTGCACTACCACCCTCCGTCATGGAAGCGACCATGGGCCTCGCGTGCAAACTCGGGCAGCCGCTGTCCACACTCTTCACACTCGTAATCATCCGCCCATACCGCATCGTCTCTCCGTGTCTTTGCCTTCATCTTGGGCGCCATGGCCTGGAACATGGACGAGATCGACTCGTCCGAGACGGGTTCAATATTGGCCACACAAACATTCAAGAGACCCACTGTCCACCGCTTCATCGACACCGACGACGCTAGTTCCTGGAACAAGGCCATCAGATGCTCTCGCACGCACCGTTCAGCCAGTTCCCCATAGGCCTTGTCCATGGCCAGCAGATACCGTGGCACCGGCTTACTCTTGCTGGTCCTCGCATATCCATAGAAGCCCCTATTCGTGTTGCGGGATGCCGTCGGCTCCTGTGGCCGGATGGATAGCCGCAACGTCCGTGGTTGTGCCTGCCACCGGTCCCCTTTGACCAGGTCAGTGTGCATGCGGGAAATTAGCGACGTGGTGATTTTGATGAGTTCACCATACAAGGGCGAGCCGGGGTCTGTCTTAGTGGGATCGAGGAATCCCTGACGAGGCCCGGCATAGGTATCCTCTATGCTTATTTGCGAAAGCACTTTTTGATTCTGGACAGGGCTGTGATCGATGCCAGACAAAATATCCACCAGAACCTCTGCTGTCAAGCTCGGATGCGAGGCTAGTTGCGTCCGAATGTTAGCAAGGGGTATCTGCCGTGCTTCATGGACCGTTTTGACGGCGTCTCCGAGCAATTGCCGGGCCCTGGCACCCACACCAGGCACTTTTACAAGGGCGAACGTATCCATAAACTCTTGTATGTGGCTCGTTACAGTAGTTTGGTCATTGGGCTTGTGTTTCTGGCCTGCCAGCTTGGCTAAAAGCTTATTCTCTGCAATGCCAGCAGACGACGTATAGCCAACCTCTAGCAGTAAAGAGCGTATATGGGCCGCCAAATGCGAGCCCACTATGAGATCTGACACCTCTTCGCCACCAAAGACATGTCCGCTATAGCCATTCCGCGGTAATGAAGCAACAATGGCATGCTTTTCTTGGATCAATTTTGTTGCATCTATAAAAATCTCATCCAGTCCTAACCGCTCCACGGGAACGTCCCCCACAGCGTCCCTCACCACTCCCAAAAGCATCTTGGACGCGTCTCGGAAGGGTGAGAGGTCTTCTCCATCTACAAGCACAATATCGGGACAAACCAGCTTTGCCTCTGTGATTTTCATCAATTTAGAGACGCCCAAGGCCCGTGCGGGATAATTGCATGTGGCCAAGATGCTCTTTTGCGTGACGCCAATAGGCTTTCCCTTCAGCTCGCTGTTTCCAGCCTCTACTACTTGTGCATAGAAACAATCAAAATCAAAATGGAGAATCACCCTCATGGTATTTTCATGCTGACGATGCGCAACGCCTATTCAATCCTTCGAATATGCAACAAAAAGAACATACTCGCTTTGTGCATATCGCATACACATGCCAAATAAGGAATCTTCTGACGATGATACTATTAAGAGTCTGTTTTTTGGTCTTACACGGAGCGGCTCACGGTCAAATAGTACAGTGTCTTTTCTATATCAGATAATAATATAACGAGCCAAAAATGGAACAGCCATGCCTCAAAAAAAGCCTGTATCATCTACATTTCAAACTTGGACAGCCTCATTATATTACCCGTACGCCGGCACCATGCCATGTACATTCACGTAGATAATCATCCATTTTATCTCTCTCGTATATAAATATATTCCCATCTGCTTTATTGTAGTGGTAATATCATGGAACCTCGAAAAGAAGAGATAAATGTTCTGCTGCAGAGGATTCTCCTCCTTGTCGTGGTAGAGACGCATAATACCTTTGCCTTTAGGACCATCACAGTAAATCCACATGGTCATCTTGACCATGAATACACACTCCTGCCAACATGTGCAAGAGATGGAGCTTCCTGGGAAACGCTTGTACTCGATGAAGAGGTTCCATGCGTCTCTGCCGCCTACATTGGAAAGGTTAACAGCATAGAGGCGTTTCTCCATCGTATACGCCAATTAAAAGCCGCCACTGGAGACGCCTGGGCACAAACTGTTTTTGAGAGCCTGCACGCACCGAAAAACTCATCCACTATTATGACGACCTGCAGCTGGGATGGGGCCCGTCATTTCGTAGCACAATATCCATCGGCTAGCAGTATATCATCCACCATGGTCAAGAACCCAGTGACCCTCGTGGACACGCTACGAAGAAACATCAGAGAGGTGCAGGATATTATATGCGGCCTAGACCAATGCGAGGACCATGTCAGGAATGGTGGTGTGGACTCCGAAGACTTGGTTCAGTTTCAGCGCCACGGCTCTAAGCTCATGGTGCAGCTCAAGGCAGCCAAAATGGATTTTGAGAAGAGTGACTTGGCGTTGCTCCTGGATAGCGACTTTTCATCAGATGAAAATAGGACAGTCTACGATGACATCCATAAGGCCCTGTATGCACTTTACATTTTACAATGTGAAGCATCTGCCCAATTAAATAGGATTGAAGATGCTATCCGTCGTCGTGGGGGTATTATATGGTATTAAAGGGTATATTTCCTTATTACAAAGAGAGACCAATTTTCTCCCTACATGCCCTTCTTTGCATACTTCCATATCTTCTATAGTAGACGGTCATGGCAGCATTCGGTATTTTGATAGTTGATAGCTTCATTGCAGGACCAATATAGAATTATAATGGTAAGAGGAGGCCCAATAAAAGGTCCTTTACTTTTTACTCTTACTGTCCTTGACGTCAAGATAAATCGATCAATGCCAACTATTTCCGAAGCACTACCAAGATGAAAACTTAAATTTGATTTCATCTTCCTTTTGTAACTTTTCCATGACCAGCTTCCTATGCTCAAATAAATGAGAACATGAATGTTACATATATGGAACCAGTTTTTGTTGAGCCGTCAAGCCAATAGGAAAACTTATCAGGAGTTTTATGTTTGTTGCATTGATTGTCAATTAGCACCTCTATCCTTACTTTGTTCCAGTAGTCTTCCCTAACCAATACGAAATACACAATACAGAGAATATTCGACCCAGGTGGTGAGACCTTTTCGATCCCCCGGGCCCCTGAAGTGCCCGTGTTTCTGCATCGATAATCTGCACGCCTTGTGCCAGCCGACCATGTTTAAAAGACACCTCCTTCCCTTTCTCGGCGACTGAATAGCCGAGAGATCTGCGCTGACCACCATACTCCCTCCAGTGCAGCTCTTTCTCCATTCTCATAGAAGAGTCTTTTTTTGTTTGTCCTTCGGTCGGGTCTGCCCGGAAATCTGCCGTATAATACGGTGTCCTAAAGACTCCTATTTATGGACCATCCTGCATTTGCTGTCGACAGCTCTGGATTTTCTTACATAGGAGGCAGGCAGTGAGAAAAAGCGCAAAGGATACTAATTCTTGTGTTTTGATAATGGCACTATGGACATGGAAAAAAGATCGTCAAAAAAAGGAAAAAAAGTTGAGAAAAAGCCAAAAAAGAAAAAAAGAAAGAAATCACCATACCCACACGATTGTTGAAAATGACGTCAACCAGAGAAAAGAGATGGGGTCCCTCATCTCCTCTTTGTGCGTGTTTCACAGCTCAAGGCTTTATTTTGCTCTCTGCTCGCTTCTTTGAAAAAATAAAAAAAATGAAAGAAGAAAAATAAAAAAAGCGTCGCCTACCATGTCCGAATCGCCTTTCCGGCGACCCGGCTTGATGATTCCGACACGTGTACGCTGGTAGTGCAGACAGAGGAGAGAGAGAGAGCTGCCGTGCTAGGAAGCACACAAACTCGGGAGAGCTCAATCTAGCTCTTCCTTGTTCGCCTTGCGGGAAAAAAAGACGAGACCACACATTGCGCCGTTTCGAGCTGAGCGTTTGACGTTAATTGTTGGTCCCTTTTTTTTCTTTCATTCTCTTCTCTTTATTCTCTTTATTTTGTTACATCCCTACAAAAGGGTTACGCTTTCCACCCTAGACCATTCTCTTTTATTTGATTTGAATTGATTTGAATTTACTTTCTTCGTTTTCCATGTCATTCATTTGCTCGTTTTCTCTTCCAGCCTTGCTTCGTTCTTGTCTCTCTCGTACAGGCCCCAAATACATCGCTCTCACCGACTCTTTTTCGTGAACTTTTTTTTTTCAGTCCTTCGCTTTGTATACACGTGTTCCATCACTATTATCATCATGGAAAAGCAGCCAGAACAATTGGAGAGGACGTCCACAAAGGACGCGTCCCAGGGTCCGTCCCAAGTGAGCTTTTCGCGGTCGGATCCGATTGACTTTACACAACACTACGAGGACTTTACCTTTTACGTAGGCACAGAAAAAGAGTCGTGTTTTCGAGGCGTGCAGGTCACCATTATTGATGATCACGATGTCATGTTTGGTGGTAAACCATTGTGCTCGTGGTATGAAGAAGACCGACGAAAGAGCATCGAAAGCATCACCAGCACAGAAACTCGTGGCCGACGAAGAGTATGTCCTCTTTCATTACCTCTACTTTTATACTAATCCATCTAGTTTCGGTCAAAGAGATAGTAGAGGCCTTTTCTTATTTCTTCACTCTCTTTTTATGATTTTATTTAATTATTGGGCTGCATTTGGAGCGCTTGCATTGGTCATGTACATAATTGAGGAACAAGCGACGCCTTGTGTCCGACTAACTCCTCTATATAATGAACAAATTTCTCCATAGGAATCATATCCAATAACCCAAGCACAGACGACACCATGGGCTGTCCACCAAAGAGGACTCTCACCGAGTCTCCCCATTGTTCAAATACAATTTCGCTTCCCATGCCGGGCCAGAACATTTCGTCGACCTGCAGAATCGAGAGAAGACGTGCCAAACCCGCGTCATGAGCCACATTATGGCGGTAACGAATCTCCCCCGGCGATGTCAGATGAGTAGCCAGTTGCCCCATCCAAACACCCCAAATCCGGAGACTTGCGTCTAACGAATGGGGGTCGTCACGGTAGAGGCGACTGTACTCCCATTGGCCCATACGATACACCGCATCGGCCACATCCTGTGGCACGAGAGCTGGCTGTCCGTGGCACTGTCTCGCCGAGAGATTGTCATAATAATGGTCAATGTTGCGGTGGAATCCCCAGTCGTCTTCCGGGACGCCCGACGCAGTATCGAGAGTGCTATAGAGCTCCGCGAGTGCCGCCAAATGGTCCTTCCAGTCCTTGGAAGCCTCCACAGCGTCAAAAAACCGGAAGCCTTTAGGACAGGCATACTTTGGTTCGAGACTATCATATAATGGGGGCTCCACGACAAGGTCGACGGCGTCTTCTGTTACGCCACGCATGCCGCCAATGACCATGGAGATTGTCTGGCTCGTTAGAGGGTTGTTCGTCACACGGAACGCCACTTGATCGTGCCATTTTTGGGCATCGTCCCGGTCAGGAAGCAAGCCAAGCTTGTGGTAGACATTGTATAAATCCCTTCCATGCTGCCAGGCGTCTTCCATGCCACCGGATGTCAATTGCGGGTACTGGCATGACCCGCTGACACCAGGAGCAGCGGCGATAAAGGGGTTTGTGGCTTGATAGCTGGGGCGGTAGACGACGGAGCCCGTGTCTGCGTTGGGTGTGTTGGCCTTTAGGCTTGTCCGTGCAGTGCTGCAGTCCCACTCGAGGTCGCGGGGGAATGCATTGGATGGGTAGGGCGTGCGTTTATGGTGGCGATGGATGACTTCTACATAGACAAGATCGTCTTTTGTATAACCTTTAGGGATCACATATTCTTTTGGTCGTACATGGGGCATGTTGCACCAGTTGTACGTTCCATAGTTGTCCTCGGGGGCAGGGAGGTTAAAGGAAAAGTCCCATGTGCCCTTGGCCGTCAGGACCTCGGTCAAATTGTTGGTCTGAGACAGTGGTGGTGGCCGCCAGGCTTCGTGCGGAGGTGACGGTGGTTGATCATGGGGCCGCCAAAGGACAAGCACGACCAGCACAAAAACAGCAATGGTCATGCATGTTTTTACATGAGAAAACATTGTCACTTTTGAGAGAATCAAAAAAAAATGAAGATAAAGTTAGCGTAGTAGAAAAAAGGGGCAAAGAGAAGTATGGCTAGAATGCCAAAAAAAAGATCATCATAGACGGGCCAATATATAAAAGCCAGGAAGCATTCATCACTAGTTGTAAGAAATAAAGAAGATAAAGCTCTCAAGAATCATTCGTGGTAAAGGAGAGTAGATGTGTCTTATTCATAACCAAAATTAGTGAGTCGAAGTAAGGCTTATTTAAGATGGCCTTTGGACCTTTTATTATTCCCACCATACATTCATCACTCATCTCTTGACTATTGTGTCAATTTTTAAAGGCCTCTCATTGAAATAAACCATTGCAAGGTGGAGTCACCATCACCATCTTGGGTACTAACCTTTTCTTTCTTTTTTTGGGTTGCGTATAATAAAGCTTGGATTCATTTTGGAATGTGAAGACTCCACCATCGTTATCAAAACTGGAGCCTTGTCTATAACCCCTCTATTTTGCATTTCCTTCCAAAAGAGTCACATCGTGCTTGTATGGCATGTTTACATGAAATGAAATTAATGAAATTTTATAATGAATACTGATCCAAATGTAAAAACGGCTTCAAGTCAAATAAAGAATCCTTTTCATATTCAAACCCTAGCGTCACCTCGCCCACTTCAGACTCAGCCTTGACATGCCCGCCATTGGGGACAATCCTTTGGAAACTCTTGGCCAATGTCTCGCCATTGAGCTTGCAAATGCCATGTGTAGATGAAATGTCATAGGAGCCCGCCCATGACTTGGGATACTTGATGATAATGTCGCCACTCGTAGAATCGTGCCGGCTGGCAAAGCACTGACTGCTACAAAGGGACACTCCTGTCATGCCCGAGTCGGTTCGGGTTTGCACGTCGAGCCTTTTCTGGTCTTCCCGAAACGCGGCAATGTTGCTATAAATGGTGCCCTGTTGGGAGGTGAGGTAAATGTATTGTAGGGCACAAAAATTGCCAATAATGTGACCCGAGGTTGTTGTAACGGTGGTGCGGCTCGTATAGAGGATGCATCCGGGCTGATGGTCAAGATTGTAAATGGTGGAATCCACCAAAACTGGCTTGGGGCCTGTGGAGATGTCGATATCGTCGACGTAGAGCTGGACGCCATCAATAAAGGCTACGCCAAAGTGTGTAGTGTTAATGTCAATGCGGCTCAAGACACATTGTCTTGGTATCCACACGGTGAGGCGGACGACGGCTTTGCCACCTGTGGCCTTGACATGAAGTCCATCCGTCATGCTCACCCTAACGTTAGTGTCCTCGCCAATGGCTTCGATTTCGACAAAGGGACCCATGGATGCACTGTCTAGGGGCTTGAAGAGAATGTACCCAGAGAGAGAACCGTCAGAGGCATCGGTTATTTTGAGGGTGCTTTGGGGGAAGTATGTAGGAAAGATTCTTTTTTCACCATTGGGCAAGTCTTTGTAGCTTTGAAACGGGTCATTCTGCTTCATAGCATTGTACATGTCCTGATTGTGCGGCATTGTCAATGTAGGCTCACGCATTCCGAGGATGCAAAAGGACTCTAGGCCATTTTTATCAAGAAGGCCAAAAATGGGTAGAGGAAAGTCAACGAGCCGCGAGAGAAATCAAACAGAGCCAATGGCTCCATCTGACATGAAGAGCAACATGCAAAGTAATATGCATCTCTGGCCGTCTGTCCTGTGCCTGGTTGGACTGCAAGCGCCATGCGCAGCATCTGACCATAATAAAATAGTGCATCCATCGACAGCTATTACTCTCAGGGCGATTTCGCGCCCACCATAATACGTTTTCCTTGTGGCTATAGGCACTATTTACATTTGTAGACTTAACACGCATGGAGATGCAAGATCGTAGTGTGATAACAATCCACTTGAGGAGACATGTTTCGTGAGCTCAACAAAATCGTCCAATCCCATGGTGGGCTTCGGAAGAAATATTCCCAATTTCTGGCGGGGCGAGACGAGTGTCCAAAAATGAATGAATGAATTTATTTGCACTCCCAGATATGATGAAAGAATATGTAGAGGTATATCAAAAATCCATTACCCAAAGAAATATGCCCATTAAAATTCAAAAAAAGATGGAAAACGCCGGAAATGCAACTCATCTGATGCCGTTATGACAGTCCCATGGCCTTTTTGGCCCGCTCGTAGACAACCCACGTTATGCTCAGTGCCGGCGCCACCTTGAGCAGGTTCGGCGTCAGCCCCTTGTACAAGCCACGCACACCCTCGTTGGCAATGGTCCGCGCCGTGACGTCCCAAATGCCCGTGTACGTGGGCGGATGCATGGCGGTGCCCTGTGTCTGCAGCCGAGTCCGCAGGACATTGAGTGGATAGACGACGGTGGCGCCAAAGGCTCCGGACGAGGCGCCAATGATGCCGGTGACAACGCTCCCGGGGGCAGCATCGTCCCCACGGAGGCCGCTGTACTTGGTGTTGTAGCGAATATAGGCGGATTTGAGCAGCTCAAAGGTGCCCATGTCGATGGCGCTATAGGGGAACATGCCCACTAAGCCCATTGTAACACCGCTGTAGACAGCGCGCGCACCGCCTGAGAGCAGCTTTTTAGCGGTCTGGACCATGAGCACGTGCCCTGTAGGGCCGCCAGGGGTGGTTTCGCACTGGACGCGAAACTTGAGCGTGTCGAGGGGATACACGCAGAACTGGGCGACCATGCCGGCGAGGCCACCGGCGATGAACTTTGCGTAGGGGCTGATGAGGGCGGGGTCGCCGTGGCCCTCGACGGCGGCAAAGGAGCGTTTGGCCGCCTCGTAGGAGCCAAACTGGGATTAGAATAAAAAAAAGAAATAATAAAAAAAAGAGTAAAACCCACTTTGATGGCCGTTTCGGGCATGATTTTGACGACGTTGAGCCCGTTGCCGATGAAAAAGGCCCGCAGGCCGCCGGTGCGGTACAGCGTGCGCAGGGCCTCGGCAATGGGCCGCTGGGGGACGGCCGTGGCACCAGACGTGCTGACGAGGAGATAGACCTTGAGCCGGTCAAAGGGGGCCGTGGCAGTGCGAGACACACCGCCGGCAATGGCGCCGGCAAGGAAATAGCCTGGATGGGGGAGGAACTGGGTCAGCCGGGGCGTTCCAGGGGGCGCATGGGCCTCTGGGGGGGCTGTCTGGGCTTTGGCAGCGTCCTGGACGTCCTGGACGTCGTGGACGTCTTGGACAGCGTCTTGGCCCTGGACGGCGCCAATTCGCGCCGCTTTGACGCGGACAATGTTCAGGAGCGCGCCAAAGACCGCGTGCAGCAAACGGAGCCTACCTGGAGCGTGTGCGTCGGTGCGTGGCGCAGCATCGCCCTCGGCCGTGGCCGCTGCAGAACGCGCCGTGTAGACGGCAAAGGCGTCCTGCAGGGGCGTTGGCGAGGGCAGGAACAGCAGAAAGTCGCGGAACTCGCAGAACGACACGCTGCCGTCGCGGTTGGCGTCCATGGCGCGGAAGAAGCCGTCGATGCGGCCCTGCGGCAGTCCCGAGGCCTGCAGGGCCTGGCGCACCTCGTCGCGGTCCAAATGGCCGTCGCCGTTGCTGTCGAGCGTCTGGAACAGCCGCCACAGCTGCGTTTCGGCGGCCAGCACAAACCGCCGGAAGTCTGTCGCGTCAGCACGTCCCCCCGCGTCTCTGTTCCCTCGCAAAAGACACACCTTCGAACTGCATCTTGCCGTCGTCGGCCGCCGAAACAACGTCCTGCAGCAGCCCCTGTGCGCCGTACATTGCTGTGCGTCAGCCCGCAGTCGCCAAGGGTCCTCCTACGCACGATACCCCATGCGCGCAAGCCCGCGCTGCAGCCCTGCGGCGTCCAACGCCCCGTCTTTCGGCTGCAGACGCTGCCACAGCTCTTTCGTCTGCTTGTCGCGCTCTGTGTTTGTTGTCGTTGCGGCCGTCTTGTCGCCCGCCTTCATCTCTGCATGTCGGTCTCTTCCGTGCGCATCGGCGTTGTCTGTCGTGCTTTTATCAGCTTGTATCCGGGCGGACTCGAACTTTGAGGCTGTCTATAGTAAAGCCTTGCTCTGCTGTGGAGCTTCCATGCAAAATGTGGGCCTGCTGTGGGGCTCGGCAGACCTGCCCGCTGCGCCGACAGATGACGTCGCCCCGCACGTGCTGCTGCTCTGCATAACTGCTTTATTCACCGCTCGAGGCCTTGTGCCTTGACAAAGTGGAGCACCTGCTCCTGCGTCGACTGCTCGCTGAATGTCTCGCAGAGCACATAGTAAGAAACCATTTCCTGCACCGCGTCCATCACGCCGTCCATGCGGAACCCCGTCTCGGCCACCCACTTCACCAGCCACTGGATAGTGGTGTTCCTGCTGTCAGCCGAAGGCGTCTCCTCTGTCTTTTTCTTGGGAGGCATCTTTGTCTGTGTCTGTACTTGTAATTGTGTCTGTGTCTGTGCTTGTGCCTGCGCCTGCAGCAGCAGCTGGCGCTGTGCCTGTGCCTGCAGCTGTGTCTGCAGCTGTGTCTGGGCCACCTGCGCCGGCAGCGGCGCCAGCGGAGCCACGGCATTCACCAGATTCACCGTGTTCATGGCATTTACCTGCAGCGGATGCATCTGCCCCATGCTCTGGCTGTACATGCTCATCTGCGCCCGCGCGGCGTTGCGTGCCTGTGTCTGTGCAAGCGCCATGGCATTCGGCACCCCGTACATGGCGTTTGCCATGGCATACGGCAGGCCCTGGCCCGTAAAGGGGAGCCCTGCATAGGCCCCCTGCTGCATTTGCTGCTGCATCTGCTGCTGCATCTGCTGCTGCATCTGTGGAACCATGCCCACCCCCTTCAGCCCGTGCATCCCCACGCCGCCCGCGTACATATTCCCCGAAAACTGCGCCATCGTCGGCGTCGACGCCGTCAAAGCCCCCGTTGACGGTGGCAGAATAAGCACCCATATAATGGCCATCACCGCCGTCACATGCGGCGGGTAGATGATCGGCAGGTCCGTCATGAAGCTGTCGTTGACAATGCACCACGCCGCCGCCACCTCGTCTTGCGTCAGCTGCAGATCCTCCTGCAACTGCACCAGCGTCCGGTACGGATGGTGGATCACCAAGTTCGACGACAGCTCTGCAATCAGCAGAAACTCGCACTCGCCCACCCGCGGAACGTCAAGACACTGCATCTCCGGCCAGATCATGCGTGCGTCCTGCACAACCTGCCGGATATGCTGAGGATTCTCCTCCACTTTCGACGCCAAATAGAGTGCCGTTGTCATCACCAAATAGGGGTTTGTCTTGCGGATATCCACCCTCAGATAGAACCTCTTGAGAAACACCTGTGCCGTCGCCACTGTCTGCTGCCGCGACTGCAGCCGTTTGGCCAAACGCGCCAGATTCGCATGAAAAAAAATGTACAAGCTGCGCCATTCCGGCAGTGGAAAGGCCTGTGTCAGCTCAAACGATGCATCTTCCAGCCGGTCGCGTGTCGTCTCAATCTCCTCTTTTGTAAACTCCCAGAATCTGTGCTGCGTCGATGTCCAGTAGCTCGCTGCCATTGTCGTCCATCTCTTGTCTGCCCAGGCCATAAGCATTTTGCCTGTCCCATGCGCCTTCACCGCCTATGACGTCACCGAGTGCTTAGCTAATCTAGTAGTTGTTTTTCAGACACCGCTACACCCTACCTCCTGCAAACAATCGTTTGGTGAGCCTTTCGTCTTTTCATTCATGATGGCTGTTGATGAAAGAAGAGGATGAATGGCAAAAGCAGCTCGTTGGTGAAAGACGTGCGACTGGACCTCTTCTTTTTTGTTGGAGTCTCGAGTTTGCACTGCTTAAAAATGGCGTCTTTTTGTCATGATGATAATAATATATAGTGACCCCAAGGTGCTCCACGACGGCAGGGACGAGTAAATTCACCACTATAATTTTTCTTTTCTTCATATAGTAACTCTTTTCATACAAAAAAAATATATATGGCTGAATGCACATTCTTACCATGCCCATTTTTATTTTAAAATGCCGTGTCATCTGTCATAAAATTCATCAAGACAAGGCCACCGCTACTTCATTACCATTGTAAAACTACAAACGAGGATGGCAAACACTCCTTTCATCCCGCTTCGGACGAATAAAACCTATCCTCTCCCCTTCCATTCAGGGCATCCCTCTTTTCCCTCTTCATACTCTTTTCTTTCTTCATACTTGCACACTTTTACTCTGTACACTTTTACGCATCGTCATCATGGCCCCTATCGATATGCAATCGCAGGACCATCGAAACCTGCTCGATATCATTGACAAACTGAGATCCCTTGGTCTTGGCCAGTTTGTTGGCCTCCCCGAAATTATTGTCTGTGGTGACCAATCCTCTGGAAAAAGCTCTGTCCTAGAGGCCATCTCTGGCCTCTCTTTTCCCACCAAAGACAATCTTTGTACTCGCTTTGCGACCGAGCTCAGCCTTCGTCGCCACCCCACTCGTGGTGTCAAAGTCTCCATTATTGGCCATCCAAGCCGTCCCAAGGAGGAAGTCGAGGAATTGGCAAAGTTCCACATGGAAATGGACCCCGACGAGCCTGACCTGGCCCCCGTCGTGGAAGCTGCCCAGGAGGCCATGGGCTTGGATGATGACAATAACACCACCAAGAAACGCTTCAGCAAAGATGTTTTGCGTATTGAACTCGCCGGTCCCACCCAGCCCCATCTTACACTTGTTGATCTTCCCGGCCTCTTCCAAGCGGGAAATACCCAGCAGTCAGCCAACGAGGCCCCCATTGTCCGTCAACTCGTTTTGGAATATATGAAGCGTCCCCGCAGCATCATCCTTGCCGTTGTCTCTGCATCCTACGACTTTGCCAATCAGGTCATCACCCAGCTCGCCCGTGAGGTCGACCCTTCTGGTGCCCGTACACTTGGACTCATCACCAAGCCTGATCGTCTTGACCGCAACTCGGATTCCGAGCGTTCATTTGTCAAAATGGCGCAGAACCAGGACGTGGTCCTCCAGCTGGGCTGGCATGTCCTCAAAAATCGCGACTATTCCATGCGTGATGCCACGCTTGAAGAGCGTGATGCAGCCGAGGAGCAGTTTTTCTCTGCCGAGGGTAGTCCTTGGACCGTGCTTCCTCCCAGCCATGTCGGTATCAACAGTCTACGCACTCGATTGAGCAATGTCTTGAAGGATCAAATTCTCCTCCATCTTCCTACTCTCTTGGACGACATTGATAACATGCTTACAAAATGCTACCATGACCTATCGCTCCTCGGAGAGTCTCGTGAAACTTTGCCGGAGCAGCGCAAGTTTTTAATGACGAAGACGGAAAATTTTTTGCATTTTATAAATGCAGCTATTGATGGAAATTATGGAAACGCGGACTTTTTCGGTCTCACCAAAAATTCAGATGGCTACGAGCGCCGTATGCGGGCCGTCATTCAAAGCAAAGTGACAAAATTTTCTAGTGACATTCAAGATAAAGGGCACACTTTTAGCATTGTTGATGAGTCGCCAGGCTCAGATAGTAAGGAGGAAGAAATCTCATTTGAAGACAAAGAGACTGGACATCCTTTGGGCAAAGGGCCTGAAATTATCACTCGTCGAGAGCTCGCTGAAAAGGTTCAAGAGATGATTCGACGTTCTCGTGGCCGCGAGCTGCCAGGAACTTTCAACCCATTGATTATTGGTGATATTTTCCAGCAGCAGTGTTGTTCCTGGAAGAAAATCACGACGGCTTTTTTGGAGGATGTCCTTCATTACACCTTTGGGATGGTAGCTGCCTTTTTACGAAGTGCTACCGGTGTTCCAGATACAGCCGAAAAATTGCTACACAAGTGCGTCAATCCAGTTTTGAACGATATTCGTAAGAGTGTCCTTGAAACTGCCAAGGACATCCTCCATTTGAACACGGAAGTCCACCCGATTACATACAATGAATATCTCACCGAGACGGTTAACGATTCTCGCAAGAAACGAACACGGGCTCATTTTGAGAGAATCTTCAAGACGACATATGTTTACCACGAAAACAATACTATAGGGAATTGGTATGATGGGCTTATTGATTTACTTTTAAAAAATGACTTGAACAATGACATGGAGCTGGTGGCAGCTTACGATGCTATTGATTACATGGAAGCCTACTACAAGGTCGCCCTCAAGCGTTTTATTGATGACATTAGCATCCAGGCAGTTGAAAAGTGCCTCATTTCCAATGTCTCCAAGCTGTTGGACACGAAAATGCTTTTTGATCTTACGGATGAGGACATTTCTTTTTTGGCAGGAGAGACCAAGGATGCTTCCTTTCATCGCAAGCTTCTTTCGGAAAAGAAGGACCTTCTTCAAAAGGGCCTGGACGAGTTGCGTCGCTTGGATAGACACGGTGTTTCGACGTAGATGATTATAAACAATGAAAAATAAAAAAAAGTTCCAAGTCAACTCCAAGTCAAGATCGTGACGTCACCCAAAAGAGGATAGGCGTTGGAGAGAAAAACGGACGCGTAAGTGGGGCGGGCATGACAGCAAAGATAAAAAAAAAGAAACTCAAGAGGCAATGAATGGCGAACATGATCGGAGTGTGAGATTTTCTTTTTATTTAATTTTTTAATACTATTGTTTGTCTGGTGTGAAGAGGAAATAAAACATGTTTGCACGGTTCAAGAGAGCGACAACACCAATAGAGGAGAGTGTAGGACAGGGCGGGGCCTCTCCTATCCTTCCGCCTCTTGCGCGTATATCCATGCTCAAGGTGCCAGCATGGGGCGACGCCAGCAGCTACAAAGACAGCGATAAGGCCCATGAAAGCGGGGCGATGGACGACAAGGCAGGCCATGACGACGGCAGCAGCGGCCCCAAGGTGCTCCACGACGGCAGGGACGACAGAAACGGGAAGGAGCAGAGTCCCGTGGCAAAGGCAGTCACGCCTACAGTGCTGAAACCAAAGGTACAGGCGTGGTCACCGCCTAGGATACGGCTGCCGAAGCAGAAGTCCAAGGCCAAAACCCTGCTGAAAAAGCCCGTGTCGCTGCTGAGGCGTCGAAAGCCCCTGCCTGATGAGGACGAGCCGGACATGCCGTATGCACCGATTCGGGGTACGAGGGTACATGATTTCAGCGCACCCATTCGCGTGCCCATAGTGCCTGAAGAGAGGCCCCGAAATGTGCGGGAGATTGTGAGCAAGACGGATCTGCGCTACACCGTGCAGGACGACAACTCCGAGGGGGAGGAGGCAGAAGAAGAAGACAAGGATGTGCTGCCGGGTGTGCCGGTCTTGGAGGCTTTGGAGGCTTTGGAAGCGCCAGAGACGGACTGTTCGAAGCCCAAGCACACAATGTCGACGTCGTCCAAGTTCAGCTTCATGGTGGGCTCTGCCAGCGAGCGGATGCTGGAGGAGCGGCACCGGGAGCGGCAGAAACGGGTGGCCTCGGCCGTCATGGAAGACGAATACGACGAGGACGAGGGCAGCGCTGTCGAGGACGATGAAGAGGCCATTCCCTACATTGGCGACGACGATTATGCTGACGATGCGTATGCTGATGACCCCGACAATGATCAAGAAAACTTTGCCGGATTCGCCTTTTCTAGGAGAGAAGAGCCACCAGCACTGACCATTGACACGACCAACCTCGGCGACGACTTTTACTTTGACGAGTTTGCCGATGAACTCGACTTTTCGGCGTCAAAAGACCCGCCCTTTGACGAGTCCATCTTTGACGCCGACGACACGGACGAGTTCGGACGGCCCCTGCCGGGTGTCTTTGCCCGCATCAAGGCCCAGCGGGACAGGGAAAGGGGCGGAGACGAGGAGCAAGAAAAGGCCGAGGGACAGACCATGGACGTCCAGTCAGAGACCTACCAGGCGGCTCTGTCGGAGGCTGCCATGGCCGCCTTCCAGTCGGGGCGCTTTGCCGACACCGACGACGCGCCCTTTGAAAGCATAGACGACGACGACTCAGCGGACGACGACGTCATCAGTGCTGCCAATGCCGAGGCCCTGGCCAACGATGCCGACGGATTCTACGGCCAGGAGTTCAACTTTTACGCAGCTGCTGACAAAGACGCCCAGTTTGCCAACGGGGGCTTCTTTGCGCCACCGGCACGGTCGACGTCGTGCCGCGAGCCCAACCTGACGCCCATTACCGAGCGCTCCGAGTCGAACCGCACCAGTCTCTTGCATGGCTCCATGCAGGGGAGCGTCCCCATCGGCAGCCCGCTTGGCAACAGCCTGTCTTTAGGGAGCCAGATGAGCAGTGTGAGCTTCAGTCACGACGCGGACATGTCCGTGTCTGCTCTTTTACAGTTACGGAGTAAGACATTTAGAGATTGAGCCATGCAAACGCCACAAAATGCACCTTCGGAAATTGCGGCTTCCAGAATACATCGCAAACAGCCCTTTTTATAAAATAAAAGCCTGGTAAAGGGCCATGGGCTCCCAAGTTGTCCACCCATCTTCGCTTCGGCGAAGCTCTCCATACGAAACGAACTATGTAATTACATCCGTGTCATAAAGTGGAAAAAGGGCACCGCGACGTTTGCATGTGATTTTCCCCGGATTTGATGCATTCCGGCTAGTTTCGACGGGTTTTTCAGCTGCGCACGCGCTCATCTCGATGCCTGCAACCGGCAATTCTGAGACGCAAGGGCTCGACCGAATCCCCACAGACAAACCCATCAAACACCCAAAGCTCGAGTCTTCGACCAGTTCGTTATTGTGGGGCTCGAGTACTAGCGTAAGAAAGAATTGTGGGCTTTTTAACAGCCCACTACTATTACTCCAAACCCAGGTGGTTCATTAGCCACCGATAATTGGCTCAACAACTTATTTAACCTGTTTTTTTTAAGCTGTGCATGTGTGATTTTCCCATTGTGTTAAATATGTGTAAAGCCCTCGTGGCTGCGTGTTCAGTTCTCCCATCCCGCCATCTGCAATGGAACCCGTAATAGATGCTCCTGATAGTGCTATGAAGGAGCAAGTGACGCCTCGCGTGTCCCAAATATCCATGAGAGATGGCATTGATATTCTCCAAAAGGAGGACCAGGACACTGTCCTTGTTGAAAAAATGCACCTTGTAAATAATGTGAGAAAGACCCGCCGCATGTTGCGTCATCTAATCAAAGGCTATTGATGAAATTGGCTGGACTCCGTACCATTGGAAACTGTTTTGCCTGAATGGATTCGGCTATGCTGTAGACTCTCTCATTATCCTCCTCCAGTCTATTATTGCAACATCTTCCTTTTTCGAATTTGGGAGTAAGGGCTATGATAAAGGCATGACCATTGCCGCATATGTCGGCATGTTCATTGGCGCCATCTTTTGGGGGATGAGTGCTGATATGATTGGCCGACGCTTCGCTTTCAATGTTTCACTACTCATCTGCTCTGTTGCATGCATTGTAGCCGGTGCCATGCCTTCATGGGCGTCCCTTGGTGTGTTCATCGCATTGATAGGATTCAGTGGCGGTGGCAACCTTGTCTTGGACACGACCGTCTTTTTGGAGTATTTGCCTAGCTCAAAACAGTGGACGCTCACCCTCATGGCAGCATGGTGGGGTTTGGGCCAAGCGATTGCGGGTTTCTTTGCCTGGGGGTTCCTTGTTTCTCCAAAATGGAACTGTGCTGCTGCGGACATCGACGCTGACCACTGTACACGCAGCAATAATATGGGATGGCGGTACGTCATGTTTGCCAGTGGTGCCCTTGTGCTTGTCATGTCTATCCTTCGTGTGACGGTCGTTCGGTTAAAAGAAACACCAAAGTTTTTGCTCACCAAGGGGCAGGATACAGAGCTCGTGAAAACGCTCCAAGCCATTGCCACAAAGTATGGCCGAAGCTGTAGCTTGACGGTTGAAAAACTAGAGGCCTGTGGCACTGTCTCAACAGCCGTTGACATCAAGGCCTCCATTGACCTTCGTCATACATTGCATGAGGCTCATTATCACTGGAAGGGCCTTTTTGAAACAAGAAAGGTTGCGCTCTCCACGTCACTCATTTGGCTTTCATGGACACTGATGGGCCTGGCTTATCCCCTCTTCTATGTCTTTTTGCCAACATATCTAGCTACACGTGGCGCAAATTTCACCGTTTCAACATATGACCAATGGAGAAACTACGCCCTCGTCAATGTCTCTGGCATCTTTGGTCCGATCTTGGCGGCGTGGATGTGCGAGATACCCATACTGGGTCGTCGGTACACCATGGTAATTGGTGCCTTGGTTACGGCCGCCTTCTTTTTTGCGTACACGGCTGTGCGAACAGAGTCTCAAGACTTGGGATTTAGCTGTTCCATTGGCTTTTGTCTTAATATCTATTATGGAACATTATATGCCTATACGCCAGAGGTGCTACCCAGTGCTCATCGAGCCACGGGCAATGGTGTGTCTGTTGCGTTCAACCGGTTAATGGGTATATTGAGTGCAGTGATTGCGACTGTTTCGAACACACAGACAGCTGCACCATTGTATGTGTGTGCAGGCGTTTTTGTTGCCATTTCCATTGTGAGTGTTCTGTTTCCATTTGAGCCTCATGGCCGGAGATCTTCATAATGATACCCCACAAAGCATTATTGAGTATAAAGAATCTATGCCATCATAATTTTTTTGTGTTTCCCTTCCAGTAATACGTGTATACATTCATTCGAATGAGACTATAAAAGTACATTTATGGGAAGCTTCCCCACGGGGTAAGAAGAAACAATAAAAAAGGGTCTAGCCCGCCCCCCTCGTCACGAGACACGTTGCAGGTATTCTGATTATTGGAGGGCTTCCAGCCTTTGCTTTAACTACCTAGGTATGTACATACAATAGTGTTTGCTGGAGGATGCAGGTTGGTTACGTTTTCCAAGATATGTAACCGTACATTGGAGCCCCTCTTTTTGATCTGAAGAGTCTTTTGACAGATCAAAAACTTGACGTGCGGGGACCAACGTCATCTTTTTATTTTTCAGCCACGTTATTTTTTTGAAGTAATCAAAATGTTGTATGTATGGATTTGCATCTACAGCAGGACCCTTGGAGTTTATCTGCGATTCTGTGAGCTATTGTCGTATTGGATCCAAAACCAGGGACAGAGACGTTTCTTATCACCAACGGAAGCTCTTCTTCTTCTTCTTCGTCATCAAAAATAAACAAAAAAAAGAAACCTGGTGAGCATATCTCTTGATAAAAAAAGAACATTGTTCAAGCAGCTCGTATGAAGAGTTCGACGCTAGTAACATTTACGAAACGTTACATGAAGATCTCTCCTTCTTTTTTATTCTTTTTATTCTTTTTACTTTTTTATTTTTTGGAGGTCCCCTTCACGATCTAACCATAAATGCCACAAGGCTGAGAAGGCTAAAAAAGCATTGTTATACACGGATGAGGCTTTGATGAATGCAGTGCATCGACACAGGCTGTCTGCAGCGGCTTGGAGCCTTTTGGACCTTGGTACGATGTACCATGTACATATGTACATATCCGCTTTGGCCATAAAACCAGGCCGCACCGCCTTTTTAAAGTGCACTGTAGCCAATCAACGCTCACCTATTCGGCCCGGCGGACGGTGCCTTTTTTTGGGAAGGCTGTCACGTGCGACTAGTATCAGAAACAAGTCCCAAAAAATGCAAGCGGTACATGCATGGGTACTGCAAGCGTACAGCGAAAGAGAGAAAGAAAAAAAAAGAAAGAAAGGAAAGAGAAGGGAGCAAGAGAAACTCGTGACAATTCCAAAGCGTCTGTGCATCTTGTCGCAAAAAGAATGAGACAAAGCTAAAAAATGTAAAAATGTTAAAAACGTAAAAGATATAGATAATGGTGGAGACAAGAGAGGAGAATTGACGTAAAAGTCGATAGACTCTCCTTTAGAGAAACTCGGCCCCACAATGGGGAAGACTAATGTGCAGACGTTGGACTTGGCTTTCCATTTATTTTTTTCTGGGGAGACATCAAGTGTCCGGATTGTAACGTCTCTTTTTTGTTATCAATAGAGGGAGGACGGCAACAGATGAAAGCGTTGAAAATAGGCTTTGTAGGTTATCGAAGCCGGCAAGACGCTAGCAAGATCATGTCACATTACCAAGCTCTCTTTTTTTTCGTAACAATGTGTCCATTCACGGTCAACCAGAGGCTATCGAAGTTAAAAAAAAGTCAAAAAAAAAGCCAAAAAGTTGAAATCATCCATCTGCAGATCTTGAACCATCTTATCGTGCATTCTTTTCTCAACCCCCTCTGCATGTAACGACCCTCTTTTACCCGTGCCGTCACGCTCCCCCATCCACTACCATTATTTTTTCCATGTACATATGTTTTTGATTTGAACCCCTGTTCCATCAAGACATTCATAAGGTATGACAATCTGTGCCATGTGCAACACACATATATGATCGTGGTTGTGTCTCCCTTTTCTTTCCCGTTCTTTCACATTGATCCGCCTCATTCTTTACATTCCAAAATAAAAATAACCATAAGAAGATAAATAGGGTACGTTTCCCTTTGCACATTTTATTTCTTGTTTTTTCTTTTTTTATTTCTTATTTCTTGGTTCTCTTTTCGCCTCGCCTGGCTCCGCCCTTGCTTTTCCTCTTCCCTTCCCTCTTGACTGACGTGGATTTAGAGATTTGAAAAAGGAAAAGGAAAAGAAAAGAAGGGGAAAAAAATGTCTGAAATCAAAGAGTCTCCCGCCGAGACGCAGATGGGTGCCATGGCGGCAGAGACAGCCCACGTCAATGCAGACGGTACCATTATACGTCCTTATGGCTGGAAGTACAAGGGTTTCCGTGTCTTTGGCAAAGAGCTATGGTACGCTTCGCCCGATGTCCAGCTGTTGATGGTCTCTTTTGTCTGTTTCCTCTGTCCGGGTATGTTCAATGCCATTTCCGGTCTAGGAGCGGGTGGTCAAGTCGATACGCATGCCCAGGATAAGGCCAATACTGCTCTCTACTCTGTCTTTGCTGTCGTCGGCTTCTTCTCGGGTACCATTGCCAATACTTTTGGTGTACGATTGACCCTTTCGCTCGGTGGTATTGGCTACTGTGTCTATGCTGCTTCTTTCCTCTGCTACTCGCATACATCGAACAATGGTTTCGTCATCTTTGCTGGTGCTTTCTTGGGTTTCTGTGCTGGCTTGTTGTGGACCGGTCAGGGCACCATTATGATGTCCTATCCTCCTGAGGATAAAAAGGGTCGCTACATCTCCTGGTTCTGGATGATTTTCAACTTTGGTGCGGTCATTGGTGCTCTCATCCCGCTTGGCCAGAACATCCATGCTACCGAAGCCAAGCCCGTCTCTGACGGCACGTACGCCGCCTTCATCGTTCTCATGACTCTTGGTGCCATCATTGCCCTCTTTGTCACGCGCGCCAGCTCTGTCGTTCGTGAGGATGGTAGCAAGGTCATTTTGATGAAGAGCCCCTCCATCAAGACCGAGCTGATTGGTCTCTTTGAAACCATCACCCACGATCCATGGATTGTCTTGCTCTTCCCCATGTTCTTTGCCTCCAACATCTTCACCACCTACCAGACAAACGACATGAACGCCGCCTTCTTCAACACCCGTACGCGTGCCCTCAACAGCTTGCTCTACTGGCTTTCCCAAATCATTGGCGCCTTTGTCTTTGGCTATTGCTTGGATATCGCCTCCATCAGCCGTAGTCTGCGCGCCAAGGTCTCTCTTGTCGCTCTCTTTGTCCTCACCATGGCCATTTGGGGCGGTGGCTACGCTTGGGAGAAGAAGCAGCTTCCTCGTGAGATGACGGACCCCAAGGTCAACCCCAGCTTCAAGCCCATTGATTGGAAGGACGGTGGCAAGCTCTACATTGGCCCCATGTTCTTGTACATGTTTTACGGGTTCTTTGATGCTTGCTGGCAAACCTGCATCTACTGGTACATGGGTGCTCTGTCCAACTCGGGCCGAAAGGCTGCCAACTTGGCTGGTTTCTATAAGGGCATCCAGTCTGCCGGTGCAGCTGTCTTCTGGCGTCTTGACGACTTGAAGAAGCCCTTTGCTACTATTTTTGGTGCCACATGGGGTGTCTTGGCGGCGTCCCTTCTCATTGCCGCGCCTCTGATTGTCGTCCGTATTCAAGACACGGTCCCAATCGAGGAAGACCTCAAATTCTCCGATGAGACCATTGCTGATGTTGTTGCTAGTGGCACGGCCAAACCTGAAGTTTGATTTGATGATTTTTTTTTGACCTCGGAAGGAAAGTTGAGGATGGGATGTGATTTTGATGATTTGTTAATGATACCTTTTTTTATTTATTAATGGCAAACTGTTTTATAATAGAGTGATTACATTGACGACTGCTACTAACTCATTTATTTCATTTATTGCATGTAACACCTACTCGTAGGGCATAAGGCCAAGTTGCTGTGCCTTGATTTGCAATGCAAGGAAGCGGCTGTAGTAACGAGCTAGCGCTAGATTGCCTCCCATGTACCAGTATCCAGGCTGCCCAGTGCGTTGCCAAATGGTTCGCATTTCACCCTCGGGCGTAAATCCCCATACATCACTGCTCTTCTCCGCCAAAGCATCGCCAAAGAGGACGCGTGTCTGTGTACGCATATTCTGGTAGCCTGTGGCAAAAACAACCAGCTGCGCATCCAGGTGCGTGCCATCGGCCATGTCAAGGCCCTTGGGCGTCACGGCCTGGATGGCTTGTCCGCTCTTCACCTTGATCTTGCCATCAATAATGAGTTGGCTGGCACCTACATTGATGTAATAGCCACCACCCCGTTGGAAGTACTTGTAAAAGAGACCGGATCCATACGAGCCGCTGTCGAGCTGGAAGCCCGACTTTTGGAGGCCCTCTAAAAGCTCGGAATCATAGGCAATGGCCTTGGAGGTAAGCTCGGCCTGTTGTGCTTTATGGAGAGGTACGGGCGTGCTCCACATGAGCAAATCAGCATCGTCTACAGGGAGCTTTTCCTGGACAACTTCAGAGTAGAGAGGGCCCAGGAAAATATCTGCAATGGCCTTGCTCGAGACGACACAGGTCGAAGAGCGCTGGACAATGGTGACGTCGTAGCCATTTTCATACAAGTCTTGTGCAATGTCATGGCCAGAGTTGCAAGAGCCTACTACAATTGCTTTTCGTTTGGGTGCAGACTCAGACACAGGGGGTTTGGCGCCAGGGAACTCGGAGGAATGGCACAGAAGCTCTCCAGCAAATGTATCTATACCAGGGACATTGGGCATATTCTTCTTTCCAGAATGGCCCGTTGCTTGGATAATATGACGGGGGCGGAATGTTCGCTTCTCCGAAGCACCAGTGGCAGGGTCAAGCACTCGTTCAACAGTGACATTATAGCGCTTCGAGGCTTCATCATAGGAGAGGTCGATAATCTCTGTGCGACACCAGACATTGAGCTCTAGAAGGGCGACATATGCTTCAAAGAAATCACCAAGCTTATCTTTCGGCGTAAAGGTTGGCCAAAAGGAAGGGAAGTTCATATAAGGGAGATGGTCAAACCAGACAGGATCATGGAGGACAAGCTGACGGTAACGGCCACGCCAGTTGTCACCAACGCGCGCTTGGCGATCTATGACAAGGGCAGGAATGCCCTGCATGCGAAGACGAGCGGCAATGGTGAGGCCGCCCTGGCCAGCACCGAGGATAAAAACTTCGGGATCGTCATTGGTGAAATTCATCTGCTCTGTGCGTGATTCAATCCAGTTCTTCATATTGCGGCCACCTCCATGGCTCGCACCAAAGGCACGGTTACGACCCAGTGGCTCTTCATGGCCCTTGAGCTCGTTGAGACCGGTGTAGAGGGTAAAGATTTTCCAGGAGCCCTGGTTGATGAAACGAACAATGCCGCGGCCAGATCCAAGTTGGGTGGTAAAGGAAATGTAGGCAAGGATGCAAGGGCTTTTGCCACCAACGTCAAGGGAGGAGGCCGTGACGCCACGATGGGGTTGAGATTCATCAATGGAGAGCTGGAGAGAGGACGAGGCTACAAAATTTGCAATTTTGGCTGGTCCTTGGACGGTTCGGAACTCCCATGAAAGGGCTAAATGGTCACGCCACATGCCCTCATCGGAAAAAAGGACGGCAATGGACTTCTCGTCCTTGGCAGCGAGGGCCTTATTGAGAGAAGAAAGAATAGCCTCAGCCACAGTCCGTGCATCCGTGTTTTCGGGATACACAGTTTGCGGGTAGGCAATAGGCGCAATGTTGGAAGAGCCCTCTTCCACACGGTTGTCTTTCTTGATGGAATCCGCGAGAGACGTCATTTTGGAATGGAATGAATGAATGAAAAACAAGAAATCTATCTGCTCTATATGTACCCCGGACACGCATCTTTTTGAACTTTTTTTATATTTATTTTGTAATCCATCTGCCCGAGGCACGCTTTACCCCGCGTTGATCATGTTGCTTTATTCGTTTTTCCACCGGAACGAAGCAGCTTCTATTTTTGCGGGGTACTACCAGTGCTGTGGATAGTTCCAAGGTGCCGGAATCGGAGCCGTATTGCCATGGAAGAGAAGGGCCCCAAAGGAAAGAGATGAGAAATCAGGGACAGACGTTGAGCGTCGGCCCTGATGGCCAAATTCTCTCACTATATTCGAGCACAGCGTATGCAGTGCATGCCATACAAGAGGAAGGGACTGCTTTACCCACGCAGCTGCCCCAACTTTCCCCGGACCACCCTTTTTTTATTTTTTTCTTCTTTTTGGAGACATGTAATTACATAATCCAGTGCCATTTCGATCCGAAACGCCAGAAACCCTAGGTTTCCTCGAGGCGGATCCGCAATGATTTGACACTTGACAGCTTGGGATTTTGTGGGGAGAGCTCCCCCTTATTTCCATTCACGATACATACGTCACCGCTCGCGCCGACGAAAAGACCTCATAAGGGTGCATCCGGCATTGATTAATAGTTATAGCCGAAGTCACGCCCACACGTGATGCGGTGGTGCGGCCAAATGGAATTATGCATTTTATACGCGTGCATACGTTTTGATTACATAAACCGCGTTGTTTTGTTGCCCTAGTTACAGTCACGTGATGATGTAACGCGCAAAAGCAAAAAGAATTCTTTGGGCCACCCCACGAGCCTCGAGAAGGAGCGATCGAGAAGCGTCCCTTTGTCAGGAGAATTTTACGGCAGTCACAAACCAGCGACTGTATATATACCGCCGTATACGGCAGGACCGGGCTTCCTAGGGCAAGAAAACACACCCTCACTTCCCTCCCCCCTTTTTCTTCATTTCATCACAATGGCCGAAGCAGAAGAAGACTTTAGTTCGCTGCCGATACAGGACCGGATAGGCCACAAGGTGCGCATTAGAAAAAAGAGAGAAGATGGACTAATGACAAGATTTGGAAAGTACGGAAACAAGCGTATGAAGATGTGGCAAAACAGTTTGAGAAGACGGCGGACGAGTCTGATCCAGCGTTCCGGCCGTTCCTGCACGACTCGAACCTGCTGCGGACAGCGGTGACAGATGCCAACGTGGCTGCCCAGCAGGACGGCGTGGCGGCATTGGTGAGTTTTTTAAAGTACGGTGGAAAGGAGCATGCTGTGCGAACGCGTGCAGCGACGATCCCGGGGCTTGTGGAGAAGTGTCTGCCGTCGACGCGTGCGGCCATCAAGACCAACGCCCTCGAGGCACTGCTGCTGTACGTGGAGTGCGATGTGGCAGGGCCCGTTGTTGAGGAAATGCTGCCGTTTTTGTCGGCAAAGCTGCCAAAGGTGGTGGCTGCGTGTCTAGCCGCCCTGACGGCCATTTACCACGCATATGGCACCAAGGTGGTCGATCCGAAGCCTGTTCTGAAGATTATGCCCAAGGCTTTTGGCCACGCAGACAAAAATGTGCGTGCCGAGGCGACAAAGCTGGCTGTTGAGTTCTATCGCTGGCTGAACGACGCCATGAAGCCCATGTTCTGGGGCGACCTGAAACCAACGCAGCAGTCGGACTTGGAGACGCAGTTTTCACAGGTACAAGGATCTGCCAAGCAAGAGCGGCTTCTGAGGAGCCAGCAGGCTGCCCAGGCGTCTGGTGGCGGCGGGGGCGGCGATGGGGACATGGAGGGCGAGGAGGAGGAGGAGGAAGTAGGCGAGGTGGATGCATTTGATCTTGCTGAGCCCCAGGACGTGCTCAAGGTGATGCCGGCGGATTTCTACGACAATATGGCGTCGTCCAAGTGGAAGGAGCGTAAAGAGGCTGTAGATGGGCTGTTTGTAGTTGTAAATGTGCCGCGCATCAAGGAGGGCGACTTTAACGAGCTCAGTCGCGTGCTGGCAAAGGCCATGAAGGACGCCAATGTGGCCGTGGTGACGCAGGCAGCACAGTGCATTGAGGCACTCGCACGCGGTCTAAGGAATAGCTATGCCAAGCAGAGGTCGACGGTGATGCAGCCGATCCTCGAGCGTCTCAAGGAGAAGAAGCAGACTGTTGCAGACGCCCTCGGTGCTGCTCTCGACCAGGTGTTTCTGACGACGGATCTGACTGAGTGTCTCGAGGATATCCTGGCATATCTAGTGCACAAGAACCCACAGGTAAAGGAGGGCACCATGCGGTTCCTCATCCGTTGCCTTCGCACGACGCGAAAAGTGCCGGCCAAGACGGAGGTGGCAAGCATGGTGGGGGTTGCAAAGAAACTGCTGACCGAGAGCAGCGAGAGTCTTCGTTCTGGCGGAGCCGAGGTTCTAGGCACGATTATGAAGATTGTGGGCGAGCGTGCCATGACGGCGCAGCTTGAGGGTCTTGATGACATTCGTAAAGTCAAGATTAAAGAGTTTTTTGAGGTGGCAGAGGTAAAGGCCAAGGAAAAGCCAAAGCCCGTGCCGAAAGCTGCCCCAAAGGCTGCCCCCAAAGCTGCTGCTGCTGGGCCTAAAAAGGTCTTGGGTGCGAGAAAGGCGCCATTGACTAAGAAACCCGCAGCAGCAGCAGCAGCAGCAACTGAAGATGCACCAGCAGCCGCGCCCGCTGCAGCGCCTGTCCGCAAGGGACTCGCTCGACCGGGGACGTCAAAGGTCGGTGGGAAGTCGCTGGCGCGGCCCGGGGCTGCTGCTGGCTTGGGATCGCCACGCAGAGCCCCAGAGTCGCCGGTAGAGGATCTGCCGCCCACGCCAGTGCCGGCAAAGCGTCTGGGAATGGTTGGCTTGGCCGGACGCTCGCTTACCGGCGGAAAACAGGCCTCCAGGGAGGCTGCCAGCGACCCTTCGCCCTCGCCTCCACCGCAGCCGTATAGTGGCATGTCGGCGCTGACGGCAATGGAGCGAAGCGAGCTGGAAGAGCTCCGTGCGGCGTCCGAGTATCTGCAACGACAGGCCGAGGACCGAACACGGCTGGTGAGCGAGATCCATGAGCTCAAGGAGCAGAACAACATGCTGATTGAGGACCATACACGCGACATGTTGACAATCAAGTCCAAAGAGACGCAGCTGGTGCGTGTGCGCAGTGAGATGGATGCCGCAGAGATGAAGAATGACCGCCTGGAGCGTGAATTGGGTCGTCTACGACAGGCACTGAACCAGATGGAGCGCAATCTCGACTATGCCAACGAGCGGATTGGTGAGCTCCAGAACAACGAACAGCGAAACCGTATAAGTCCGGAGTTTAAGCGCCAGCGGATCTCAAGCCCGGCAGAGCATTCGAGGCACAGCCCTGATGCAAGCGACTACCATCGGGAGCGTCCCGGATTTGTATCGCCAGAGAACGGCTATCGCTCACACTCCTCGCGGAGCCAGTACGAGAACGAGACGCCAGCCAGCAAACGGCCTCTCGAGCGGCCACCACAGACGGGCCAGGAGAGCTGGCAGCGAGCAGCAGAAGTGACGCATCAGCTCAAGGCGCGAATTGAGCTCATGAAGTCCAAGCAGAATGCCCGGCGGGCCTGATTTGGCTCCACGGCGAGAGTAGAGGGATAGACATCCAATCTGATACACGTAAAAGAAGAAGCAATGACATCATACTACTCGAAAAGAAAGAAAAAAGAAAAAAAAGAAAAAATACAAGGCGCTGTACCGGTCTAGCGTGAAAGGAGGACGTGAAATGGTGGCTTGGGCATGGCGCGTCTGACGAGAGCAAGTGCTGCGTTGGCGGTGCAAAAGATGGCGGAGCAGGGCGTCCTGTCGCCCGACAAGGAGGAGGGGAGGCCACGGGTTAAACGGGAGGTGGAAGAGACGCCGGCGCCACGGGCTGCTAAACGGAAGAAGACGCCCGTGGTGCTTGATTTTGGCGTAGTGGACGAGGGGTTTGCCAGCCCGCCTGAGCGTCTACATGCATTGAGCTACCACACGCCGCTTCTGTTGAAGGGGGACCACTTCCAGGCGCTGCTGGCGTGGTTTGGCCGCGTGGAAGACGACCGGGACATGCCGTGGCGCGAGGCATGGTGTGCGCCGGAGGCCATGGATGCTGCGCAATTGGCACGTCGTGGGTATGGCGTGTGGGTCAGCGAGGTCATGCTGCAGCAGACACGGGTGGCTGTGGCGGCGGACTACTGGCGACGGTGGATGGCAAAATGGCCCACGGTGGAAGACCTCGCAGATGCCAAAAAGGAAGACGTCGTGCAGGCATGGGCTGGTCTTGGCTACTACAGCCGTGCCGGCCGTCTCCACCAAGGTGCCCAAAACGTGGTGGCGTCGTTCGAGGGACGCTTGCCCAAGGACGTCAAGACACTGCAGACGATCCCCGGCATTGGTCCCTATACGGCCGGTGCGATTGCGGCCATTGTGTACGGCCAGCCAGCTGCCATGGTCGATGGCAACGTCGTGCGTGTGCTGACGAGACAAATGGGCCTCTACGCCGACGCCAAGGACACCCAGATCGTTGCCCTCGTGTGGTCGGCTGCACAGGCGCTTGTGGAGCACGTGGCCACGAGCCCCGACCGCCCAGGCCGCTGGGGCCAGGCCCTGATGGAGCTGGGCAGCACAATCTGCACGCCACAGCCCAAGTGCCATGCATGTCCCATTACGGCGACGTGCCGTGTCTATGGGGAGGCTGGGGACGAGGCATCTGCTGTGGCCCAGGCCAAGCCTGCGTGCACGATTTGCGTGCCGTTTGTGGGGGATATCGAGGATGCTGTCTCGTATGCAAAGGCATTTCCTCTCCGTCGTCCAAAAAAGACGATTCCCACGGTGGATACGGTGGTTTGTGCCATTCGCTACGGGGACAGCTATCTGCTCCAACAGCGCCCTGAAAAGGGTCTTTTGGCGGGCCTTTGGCAGCTCCCGAGCCTCGACGTCCCTGACGGCGCCAACTGCGAGGAAGAGGCACTGTCCTTTGTGCAGGACATAGTCCCCGAGGCCCTACTCGTCGCGCATCTCGGAAAAGTGCCCTGGGTATTCTCCCATCTACGCCAGACCATGCATGTCTACGAGTTCCAGGTGAACCACCAGGCCGCCACCGCATGGACTTGGGTCCAGAAAGACCAGATCCAGCGCTACTCCATGGGCACCGGCATGCTCAAGTGCTGGGCCATGGCCACCATGGTCGTCACGTGACGTCCTGGGGATAGTGCAGCGCGAGGCAATAAAAGTGTACTTAGATATTTCCGACACGATGCTGGAGATCTTTTTGACAGCCGTCGTGCCGAATGCGCAGATCGACCGGGCCCTGTCGCTGATGCAGGGCATCTGCGCGATGCCTGCCTACAGGGAAATTGCACGTGTCTGCTACTATACGGGGCCTCCGGTGCCGATTAAACGGCCGATTCCGCAGCAGAAATCGCCGTTGGCAGACCTCTGCCGGCACCTAACGCGCCAGTCATACGTCCTGCGTGCACGGTACCCCATCCAGGACGTCGACTTCACAGAGCACTCGTCTCTGCATGACCGCATTGGCTGTCTGCAGTGGACAGACTTCCCAGAGCCCAATATCAACGCCGTTGGCCTCTATAAACTCATGACGGTGCGCAAGAAGATCTCCATTGACCAGGTGAAGCGCTTGCCGGAGCTCATGAACGAGTACAGGTGTGGCTTCACGTCGGAGATGATTGAGGAATCGTGCACTTTTGTGGCCGATGGAACAGAGTACATCTTTTTCCGCTACCATCGGCTGATGCCACACACGGAGCCTCTCCCCATTCTGCCCAATTGGGACGCCATCAAGGCCGGCCCGCCCAATCTCGGCCCTGCCGATCCTTCGGGGCAGTGGATTTTCTACGTGCGGCGCATGGTCATGGAGGACAATGCCCCGGAAAATGTAGTCCAGGCACAGGAAGAGCTCGAGCGGATCTACAAGAAGCTCTGCAAGTCGTTTCACTTTATACAAACCGACCGAAGGGCGCATGACACGCGAGTCCAAAGACCAAGATTTTAGTTTTATATACCCCATGTCGTTTTTAATGAAAGCATTTTAACCTAATACCACTACACTCTACGTGTTCCCTCTCAATGCTTAATGGCCAGGAGGTGCTCCTCGTCTTCTCGCTACATAGCAGTACTATCCGTCTTCATTCTCATCTCTGCAATCTCCTCTTCTTCCAGGCCATTTGGGAAGGTATTGACTTCTGTGAGATTTGGGAACGTCTCCAGCAGCGTAGGATACATATGTTTTTGCCAGATACCGTTCATTTGCGACGCTAAACTGCTTTAAAGTCAAATTGCTTTTACAATCTTTAAAGGCCTGCAAAAACTCGGAGAGTCTCCAGCCCTTGACATCTAACAGTTCAATGTACAAGTGCTCCAATTTTGGCATACTGCGAACAAATTTGCACAGAAACTCCAATGTACAAGCGACCCCCTCCACAGAAAGATTTTTCATATGAGGGCAATTCTTGAAAAGGGCAAGCTCCTTGTCACCAATGTCAATATTTGAGAGGCTCAATGAGGTAAAGTGTCGAGGATTTGGATTCTCTTCAGACACACTCAAAAAACGGTGGATTTCATCAATAGAAATACTAGTCAGTTTACTATTCGTAATTCTAATGGTGTCAATCTTTTCGTTGTTTATAAGCATATCAATAAACTGATTTTTCTTTCCCTCAAAGCCAAAGCTTTCGATGGCAACACTATGCACAGAGCTATCTTTTCTCGTAAAGATATTCATGAATCCATCAAAGGAAGCGAATATTTCGGATGGGTTGGATATCGAGGTGCTTTCGACACTTGCAGGTATAAATCTCGCAGTCTCATCAGACATGAGGAGACCTTGTTTAGAATCTCTTGGGCTGTGTGGATCTAGAATGATGCTGGAAAACAATCCAAGATGTTTCAAGCTCTGATTCCGTTCAAAGAACCATTGAATAAAACTTTCTGTAAAATACATCTAAATGTAAGCTGCTGGATATTTACAGCATTTTTAAGGACCTCTGAAGGACACCTGTATACCTCATTGGATGCAAAAAAAGTAAGTAGCTAAACCAAAAGCTGTCAAAATGCAGTATCGTCATTGATTTATCAATCTTTCACATCAAATAAATGGCATCTAATCCACAATTTTCACGGCCAAGATACCTCAGTTCTCCTAGTCTCCAACTCTCCATCTTTTTGTACGGTACACGGATGGATTCCTCATAAATGCCTTCAATCCCATTCACTGACATACACTCACAAAGGCACTCTGCAAGCTCGTCAGCAAGATTGCTCTCGCGACCGATGGCCTCCAATGCTTTTTTTCCTCGTTCAAAAGTACAAAGTGTGGTTGCAAACGGTAGCTCTTTGATACGGGACCGCAATATAGGCTCGCCGTCAACATCACGGAGCTCATCGGTAAAGTAATCCGCCATTTTATCATAAATCTTTTGCAATGTAAAAAACTCTTCCATCCCTGGATACAGTTGTTTTGTGCATTTCCATAGGGCCGTGGTAAAGCTCTCGACACTCGAGTTTGAATAGCCCAGAGCATCGTCGTCTTGGAGAAAAAAATTAATTCCACTCTTCGTGCGTCTTGAATGTTTTGATTCCATCTTTCAAGGGTATCGAGTATGATATGCGATGACTTTTTTTCATGCCTCCAAGGTCGTTGAAGAATAGGCCCAAATAGGGTCCAATAATATCTAACCATTCGACAAAAAGCTCAGTATTAGCATACTTTTCATTAAATGGCATCTTCATGTTGGGCAGCAATGTAGAAAGTTCTGTTTGATGTTTTTAACGATCAGGTGTTTTTATCCTTTCAAAGTGTCCTGGGAAGCATTATATACCCACCAAGCGCATAGGTAGGGGGAAATGTTAGATTTTGATCACACTTTGTGACTGAATTCTGATCTTTTCATCATAATGAGATTTCAACGGCAAGACGCGCTTTGCTAGTGGTAAGAACAAGGAGGGGCTATGGAAAGAGGTGATGGGTGCAAGATCATCGAATGCCATTATTTTTTTTTGCAACTCCCATACCGTTTGACCTTCCACGTTTCCTCTTTCTCTCAGCTACGTCCTAGGAATAGCTCTCCCGTGTATCCCTCCTCTTTTCAATTATTTTGACTTTGAATTTGACTTTGATTTATTTTACATCTACACAAAACCCGAAGCTCATACGATGCGTTTTAATTATTTTGGAAAAAGTCGACCCTTTATATAGAATAAAATACCCTAAAATAGAAAATTCTCCGGCCGGGTGGCCTAATGGTAAGGCGTCAGATTTCGGCTCTGAAGACTGCGGGTTCGAGTCCCGTCCTGGTCGTCTCATTTTTTTGTTTATCGCATTCTTTTTTTTTTCTTTTGGCAGTAATGGGATACGAATGTGCAGGTGGAGTCATGGTTCGCTTCTCGCGGAAGAAACCGATTGCGTCCGCGAATGGATGCAGTATTTGTGCTTCCAGGAAGCGTTGCATGCGCAAATAATTTTGATGTTGGGAACAAACTTTGAAGGCAATTTTCAAGAGGCATTTCATTGTTAAATTTAAATGATGATAATTTTTTTTCAAAGAATTTCCATTAGATTATCCTAAGCTCGTAAACTCATAAAAGAAATGCACCCTCGTTTGTGACTTAGTTGTCAAGACAGAAGGGAATGCCACCCAAGTAGTCGCAGTGGCTATTCGCTGGGCAGTCACCCACTTTCTCGAAATTGTTGGATGTATCGCAAACCTTGATGGCCTTCCATCCGTCGCACACGTAGTTGCCGGGGGTAGGGCACCAGTTCCAGTGGCTAGCATCACGCTTCTCCTTGTTGGCTGGGTTTGTGCAGTAAGGAAGGGGGCCACCGCCGCTGGCAAGGAACTTGCAGACAGTGTTGTCAGGGCAGGCACCGACGTCTTCCCATTTTCCTTCAACGTCACAGATCCGGATGCCCTTGTTGTCCTTTGAGCAGTCGTATGTGCCAAAGGTGCACTGGGAGTTGTGGGAGGGAGCAGCCAAAGCAACGGCAGCGAGGGCGATAACAGCGAATGACTTCATTGTAAGAGGAAAATAAAAGGGAGCTTTGTGGGGAATATAAAAGTGAAGATGAGTGATGGAAAAAAAAGGTTGATGGAGGGGGCCATGGCCATACCTTTATAGAGATGTCCGCCGGGCTCTGATGATGCATACATGTACAGCCTTTGCGAGAATGTCGGGCTCTGCTTGCGTCCCATCCTATTCCGCCTCTCTGACAAAGCTGCCCACCTCGTATAGTTTGCTGGCAATGTATGTATTTATTTTCTTTTTTTAGCATGAGCGTAGCCTTTACCATGATGGCTTCTCTCGGCAACAAGCCACCCTATTTTTTTGGACCAAAAGAGTAAGGTATTACAAATCCTTTTTCATATCATGCTTATAGTCTGTCTCACCCAAACATGCCGTCATGCATGTCTCATTCTTATTGGTGTACCTATTGGGCACTTTATTTTATTTTTCTTTTGTACAACATACGTCCTGTTGTTGGGCACTTCTAGCCATGAAAGTGCGGGTGAGAGGCTGTCTGGATGCATAGACTCTGTGCACGTGGCAATGTATGTCTTATAGGTAGTGTTCTTACAAGTCAGAACTCTGATGGAGATGCTAGCAGATTCCACAGATGCACACATTTTTGGTTGAGGAATAAGAAATAAACTTCGTGTTCTCTTACATACATGGGTCATGAAAATCATTAAAACAGCTGCAGCACATGAAAAAAAATATAGCGAGGGAAAAAAAGAGATCATTACGCTAGGACAGTGTCATCCAAGCAATAAGGAATACCATTCTCATAGTCACAGTGGGACTGCGCAGGGCAGTCACCAACTTTGGCCAAATGGTTGTCTGTGCCACAGACCTGAATGGCTCTGTAGCCAAGACAAATGTATTTTCCAGCATCAGAGCAGGATGTATCACGCTTCTTGTTCGTGCTTGGGTTTTCACAATAGGGAAGCCCATCCAAGTCGTTGCAGATTGAACTACCAGGACACGGGCCAATATACTCCCAAGAGTTGTCAATGTTGCAGTTTTCAATTCCCTTTCCATCGCTGGTGCAGGCATAGTCACCAAAGTTGCACTCAGAGGCCATAACGGCAGCGGTCAAAAAGGTCAGAATGGTGAGGGACTTCATGTTGTGTGCTTCGTATTTTTTTCGGATGATTGCTTTCTTTTTTTCTTTTCTTTTGCTTTTGCTTTTTTTGAAAATTTCCACAAGGCGAATGGGGCCATCTCTTATACATACTCTTACAGAGGTGAACAGTCGTGCCACAAGACTTCTCAGTCCTCAACGCCAGATGCACTGCCATCAACGCCCAATGCTTCCTTTTCCAAACATCTTGACCGAAGGGTGCATCCGAAAGCAATATTTTACTGACAGCCAAATCTTTGTGGTCGTGCAACAGCATATATTTCTTTTTCCTATATACAAACCCACATGCATTAACTTTTTTTATAAAAAGTATTTTATTGGTGATGAAAGAAACGTTAACACGACCAGTCCATCTTCCTGCGGCATGCATCCCCCACAACCTGAGGGGTTTTCCATTAGCACATCCAAAGAGCCAAAAACTACCACACACAAATACATAAAAAATAAACAGAATCATTTCGAGAGCACACCAAAAAGGCTTTTAGATTTGAGCAAAGTGATCATGCTCAGAGGGCACTATTTTTAGTATATATTACGTAAGTGAAACCGCCCGCAGATCTGCTGCCAAAACCGCAACGTTTCTGTTGTCTCAACAGGGCTCTAAAAACAACAAAGGAAGGAATACGAAGTCTTTTCTTCGGGTGTGGAATACGAAGAATTCTGACGCCAAATATTGACAACAGCTCAAAACCTGCAGAACCCCGCATGACGTATGTAGCAAAAAAAAAAAGGATGCTGACTGCGCTGATTTCAACTCGTGTTGAGCAGATGACCCCCCAAAGTCCAGCCTCGTCGTGCAACTGCCAAGCCTTTCTCGCAATGAAATATGCACATACACTCTCAACGATGCTAAATCTATTTTAAAAGCAAAAAGGCTACACTGCCAAGAACGTTGATAGTATCTTCCCATGTGTGTCTAGGTACCCATCAAGGTACTGTTGCTGTTGTGAACAACATCCGGCTGCTCCTTGGACTGCCTTAGTTTGCACATCTTGTAATACTGAGAAGATGGCTTGCCCAAAATAATAAACTTTTATCAAAAATGTGCCCATATGGCGTGTCAAAGTGTAAGCCCAACAGAAGAGGAAGGGGAAAGACACCGCAAAAAAAGAAAATAAAAAAAAAGGAAGCGTGCATACGAGCTTATGCATCAATACGAGGTCAGAGGTCCGGCAAACCCATCTTGGAGGAATCCATGAAAGATGGACAACAATTGGGATGATCACTTTCAATCAGTCATTTGTCGTCATTCTATCTTCCAAAGATATGCCATCATGTTGCCTACGATAATCTGATACTCTCGGGTCACCAAGTCGACCTTTGAAAGATATAAATTAAGGCCACCATCCCCTCTATTTCACCTTATTATCACACACAATCGTTCATACCAATTTCATCTCCATTAAGAACTTTTCTCTTCTTTTTTTTAAAAAAAAATCACAATGAAATCATTCGCTGTTATCGCCCTCGCTGCCGTTGCTTTGGCTGCTCCCTCCCACAACTCCCAGTGCACCTTTGGCACATACGACTGCTCAAAGGACAACAAGGGCATCCGGATCTGTGACGTTGAAGGAAAATGGGAAGACGTCGGTGCCTGCCCTGACAACACTGTCTGCAAGTTCCTTGCCAGCGGCGGTGGCCCTCTTCCTTACTGCACAAACCCAGCCAACAAGGAGAAGCGTGATGCTAGCCACTGGAACTGGTGCCCTACCCCCGGCAACTACGTGTGCGACGGATGGAAGGCCATCAAGGTTTGCGATACATCCAACAATTTCGAGAAAGTGGGTGACTGCCCAGCGAATAGCCACTGCGACTACTTGGGTGGCATTCCCTTCTGTCTTGACAACTAAGTCACAAACGAGGGTGCATTTCTTTTATGAGTTTACGAGCTTAGGATATACTATAATATAGCTTTGATATAATTGTCATGTTCTCTTTAAATTCATGTCTTAAAACCCGAATTTTTTATCCATACCATACTTTTAAAATGGCGTTTTTGTCATGATGATAATGATGTATTACATATATTTTTAGTGTACAAGCTTTCTTGCTATGTATACAGGCGTGACTTGATCATGGTAAGCTCGTGTCAGCCATTGCACATTCTATACTCTAGGCACGCCATCATCGGTAAGAGGATGGTGAAATCTTTTTCCTTTCTATTGCGATGCCCATCCATCCGATTGCCTTACAGAGTGGGTTGTGTAGTTTTATCGATCGCTAAAGTCCACAAAAGAAAATGACTACAGTACAATTGGAACCCACCCATTTACTCCCCCTTCTCCTCATGTCTTTGATTAGCAATACTCTTTGTGCTTGTTACATACCTCTTCATGATATTCGTCGTAGAGATCAAGACGGGCTCTTTTGGCTTGTCCACTGTTGCTCGATCAAAGTCGTATTGCATCACACGCCCGACTTCGGCACACCACGAGCCGTTTTGACTGCGACGGTCCTCGTCGCTAAAGCCAGCCGCCTCCAGCTCCTGCAACGTCCGCCGGGCTTCTTCATCAAGATCAACACCTTTGGGGGTCATCGACTTGTTCTCCTCTTTCGCCAAGTCATGCAAATTTGTCCCAGCATACGACATTAGTAGCATGCTGCTGACATATGTGCAGTCACCCAAGGGAAACAAGTACTCCAAGTCGATTCTACCACCGCATACAGGGATGAGGCGGCCCTGAAGCGTCTTTAGCTGGCCATACACGCTCATTTCGTGCACTAAGCTCCCCACGTGGCTCTTTCGAACCCCCTTTGCCACCAATGTATATCCATACTGGACTAATTGGAGCTTAAAGAGGGTGCCAATCCTCCCATGGCCTTGCTTGACAGCATACTGCGAGCAGTAGCTGTTCATCGTCACTGCCA